>JAHWFP010269224.1:42999-80923 GCA_023313725.1 Lithobius niger
GGGGGGGGGGGGGTAAAACGTATCCTAGTCCCGGCTGTCCTCTCGGACCACTCCCATCACTTCACCATCCCTCGTCCTTTTCAATGCTTGTCCAAACTTATTAACTGACATCCTTTTTTTTTAAATATGAAATTTTTTTAAATGAGGCTTATTTTTAAAATTTTTCATAATAATAAAAGGAAGAACCTCAAAATAAATAATTAACCTGAAAAATGTCTCAACCTTCATGGCAAACGAATCATTCCAATCTTTTGCAAAAAAAACTTGCTGAAAGTGAAGAACATTCAACAGTTACCGTGTTAGAAAATCCTCACGTAATAGAAAAAAAATTTGCTCATCGCGGTAGAGGCATTCGAACAGTTTCACCCAGAAGACGTTTATTTCCAGTTAGATTTGTACGTAACTTTCAATAGATGACTCGTCTCATCCTATCTAAGACAGCTTCGTAATTACGAGCCTTAGAGAAGGCACTTAGGAAAAATCAGCAAAAGTGGCCGCACCAAAGTTTTGTACACGTTCGTAATTGTATTTTATTCCCGGTCCCAAGTAGTTTACCACAGACCGGGGAGAACCCATATTGCCAAAACTATCGAAATAACAAGGTTCTCCCGAAACGGTGGAATGGGCGACCCGATGACTTCCGTCTCCATCGTGGAAATCTTCCAAGTTTACTATTCCGTTTTCACCAGTAGGCCAGAGTTTTAAGGGAAGCGTGTCTTTACTAAAAGTACCTCTGAATTTTGGAATTTTCTAGCCAGTCCATTTAAATCAAAGTTCGTTAAAGGTTTATTAAAATCGATTAAACTTGAGTGGTCTTAAGTAAAGATCTCTGCCACGGGGCAATTTTTTTTTGCTTCTTTTTTTGATTAATTTTTGTTTCTTAGAGCCGGAACCTTCCACTTGCTTGTGATGTCGCACTAGTTCAGCAAGAATTTTTGCATCGTTTTGTGCCTTTTTTACGGCAGAGACCACTCCCGCAGTTCCGCCCTCCAACCCTCCGATCCCGGCTAAAATCGGTCCTAACAGTGCTAATGGCAAAAAGCTGTCTTTCTTTTTTCGTGATCTTGTTTTGAGCGCCATATTGTATTTTTTATTATTAATTTTAATAAACAACTTCGACTTTGCCTCTGTCCAACTTTAGATTCATTTTCCTGTCTCCAATGAGGAAAGCGTGACTAGTACTGTTAGCTGGCACGGCTGCTCTAAACTTTAGTTTGACTTGTACGTCCACAATTCTAGATTGAAGCCTCTCGGACTGTTTGGAGCAATCCAACACCACGAGAGGATAGGCTTTCTTGAACTGAAGCAAGTCAAAACTCAAGTCGTTGGTGTCGTAGCAAAGCTGCCTAAATTGCCGACATACTCTCCAGTGGCAAAATTAGTATTTAAATCGAGAAACGGGTATCTTTCGGAATTCAGAGTCACGTGAGCATCTTGCAGACTACAGTGGTCAAACACACCGGGGTTTTTGACTAAAGAGTCCTGCCTGTTTGTTTGAAAAGCTAAAACTATCCACCTAGGTTTTTCAACGGCTGAAGTAGTCAGCACGCGCCAAGTGAAGCTGGTATTTTGAGGGAGCACGCAGCTATCGTAATGCCAGTGCCTAAATCCTAAATTCACGGTCGCTCCGTGGTCGATGAGATTGTATAGTTTAAGTTTCTGCTCGTCCGAGGCAGTGACATGTGGAACGAGCCAGCTGATGCTATTTAGAACGGCTTTACCATTGGCCGCTGCCGCTGCTTTGAAGATTGCGTTTGTATCACTCGCTCGCATGAATGTGAGCACGTGTTTAGTTCCGTAGATTAGCTTATCGTATTTTTCGAAAAATCCCATGACGTGTTTCAGAGGGATGGCGAACGTAAAGCTTCTCTTGGGAGTTGTTTCAATGATGATAGATGCGTGCCGCTGTTTGTATCCCAAGTTTTCCGTTAGTTCAGCAGCGACTGAAGCCCTACTATCCACCCCCAGCACTGGCCGAGCAGAGCCGATTGCTCCGCCGAGCTGTAGGTGAGCAGTCCCTTGATCAGAGTACCGAACCCCGGATAATTTAACTCGTCGACTTGTTTATCACCGAGATGTTAGAAAATATTTGATGTTAGAATTTATTTGATGTTAGAAAATAGGAACATGGAAGCATTATTAATAAGACTAGCTACGTCAGCGTCCGTGTAAGCCGAGTCATCTTCCTTCAGTAACCTCCCTTTAATCAGGAGGTAGCTGTTAGCAACATGCAGAAATAAATTATGGTTTTCTACGTGTATGCAGATTTCCGAATTTACTTTGTTGAGATTAGTGCCAACAATAGGATTGTATTCGTGGTAGGTGTAAGACTCGACCGATGAATCGTACACCAAAGGTTCATTGATTTTTAAGTAATCTTCTACTATGCTCATTTACTGGGTGTTGTAATGAATATGATGAAAGCTTTGTTTCTAGGTGTCAAACCGTTTGTTTTTTTTATTATTAGAGTTAAAATTAAGATAGAGTCCTTTTCCTTTTTTTCCAAACACGAGCATTTTTATCCTTTTTTTAAATTTAGATCTCAAATGAAGACGCACCGCGAGCGTCTCACCATTTAAATCCAACGGCTCATTGATCTGTGAAGTGAGCCAAAGTCTTATATTTCTGATAAATTTTGTAGTAACTGGGAGGTAAATTAAATTATGCGGGGACTCTTATGATTTTGAAACCGGGTGGTAAATTGGGATAAAAGGAATTTAAAGTGGGCTGAGTGTCTCTGTTTAGTTACAAATTGCTGATGATACCCACGTGTACGAAAAATGTGTTGATGCTCATAATGTCGACAGTATTTTGACTTTCTCGACTTCTCACGTAGTTGCCAAAGTCAAACCCCAAAACTGGAGCCAAACTCTTATTGCCTGAAAAGGACAAGCCGTAGTTTGGATCGGTAATTATCAAGTTGGTTCTTAAAGTGTTTAGGTTCGGGAGAATCGTAATGGCATCGTTGCTGTACCTATTCGAATCTATCGCCGACTTGAGAAATTTATTCAAATCTTCGATTTCGTAAGGCCCCCGGGGTGACTAACATTTTCTGCCAGGAAGCCCCAGCATCGGTCGTGTATTGAATTTCATTATTTTTTGAGGTGATGTTATGAATGCTGTTATACGTGTCTAAATTAAGCAAAGCCAATTCGTAATTTTTTTTAGAGTCCAAATGAATGGGAGTGTTTAAATTAATTCTCAAATCAAAGTCTTTGCCGGAGAGAATAATTGAACAGGAATCCATGATTTGATCTATTTTACCACTTTTTTCCCCTCTAAATCTAAAATTAATTCAAAAATGACCTTGCAATTTTGATTCAAGGTTATTTTAAATGAAGTCGCCATTGCCATTTCGAGTCTGGGTATTTTACACTAGAGTTGACCTTTAAATTTTCAGACCATGTCATGGGTTTTACCTTGATATTTGAAATAAAGGTCATTTTGCCTAATAACCTTTTAAATTGACCTTACATTACATCTGCTAAACCATAGGATTTTAAAAAAAATGGCATCAGCGGATTTCGACCCCACCCCTCCCCAGAAATTTATTTAGTTTTAGTTATCAATAACAGGTTTTTGATTAAACTCACTCAACGTAACATTATGCAGATAAACATGGTTTTTGTACGAATTTCACACACGAAAATTAATACACACCACCCACATTCTCCAAAGACAAAAATAAAACTTCCTCAAATCCCCCCTACAATGTACTCAATGATGAACTTATACTAAACCCAAAATGGGCAAAGGATACAAGTAGTAGGCTGTGTTTTAGTTGATCTGTTAAAAAAAATATATTCCTTACTTTAAAAAATGAAAATAATTCAATGATTCCTTTTTTGAAAAGGATTTTCACAGCACAAGTTTTCTATATTTTTTTCTGTATTTAATCGTGGTAAAATCACATATGAGTCAAGAAATAATCCATATGAAAGGATAAACTAACCCAGAAAGTCGCAAATTGTGTTTCTGGCTAACCAACGAAGTGGGGAATGAATGAACCATGCAGCAACTTTCATGCAGCCTTTCTTTGCCAGATGGCTTGCAGGAAATGCGCTTCAAATGAAAGGCAAACACCAACCTGTTTGGTACCGTGCCAATGCATTTGGGAAGCTTGTCCCGGTCTAATTATTATTTTTTTTTCTCTGTAGTGCTTCAGTCAATGCGGAAAATAATATGAAATAGATATTTTGTAGCATGATTTTTGCAGGCATGAAGCATTTTCGTATTTAATAAACTGCAATAATTTATAAGAATCCTCCCCCCATTTGCAACCCCTCAAAATGTTGCCAATTCGTCATTTTCAAGCCTCGAAGCATTTTAAAGTTATCACAATGAGAAAGCTCAAAGAGGACTCGCACCACCCCTCCAGTTTTAGGACCCCCCCCCCCCCCAAATGTTGCTCATTCGTCATTTTCACACTTTAAAGCATTTTAGAGTTACCACAAGTTAAAAAAGCACTCGCACGACCCCTCCAATTTTGAGACCCCCAAAATGCTGATAATTCGTGATTTTTATCACTTTGAAAACTTTTTAAAGTTCTTACAATGCCCCCTCGGATGACGTCACTTCCCGCTCGGAGTTAACAAAAGGACTCACGTAGCGAAAGGTAGCAAAAGGACAAATTTTGGTAACCAAAGCGCACTTTTCCCATGGATGACCTCGACCCATCTTGGCTATGGCCACACTTCCAGCATGCAAAAAGATAACAAAAAGCACTCTCCCTCCAGATTGACGAAATCCTGCATGCTGGAGCGATTTTTTTAGAGTCTATTTATGCCCGCGCGGGAAGTGATTTTTTTTTAATGTGGCAGCACCTCCTCTAGATTGATGAAAGCTGGAAAAAAGCCAGCACCCTCCTCCAGATTGACAAAAAATCGCGCACGGGAAGCAATGTTTTTTGAGGGTCTATTTTTGCACTCACAGACCCCTCTTCCAGATTGACGAAAAAAGGTGCCAAATTTCACTCCCCACGCTCCTCCAGATCGACAAAAAATAGCGCGCGGGAAGCAATTTTTTTGAGGGTCTATTTACGCAATCACAGACCCCCTCCTCCAGATTGACGAAAAAAGGTTCCAGATTTCACTTCCCACCCTCCTCCAGATCGACAAAAAATCGCGCACGGGCCTCCAGATCGACGAAAATGGGAAAAAAAACAGCACCCCTTCTCCAGATCGAAAAAAAAAATGGCGTGCGGGAAGCGATTTTTAAAGGTTCATTTATGCTAAAATCCTGCGCGCGGAAAGCGGGTTTTTCGGGGGGGTGGGGTGGAAGGATCTATCTCCACTCGCAAAACTCTCTTCTCCACACATTTTTTCCCCCTTCTCCTGATCGACAAAACGGAAAAAGTAGCAAAAAGCACTCCCCCCCTCCTCCAGATCGACAAAAAATCGCGCGCGTAGCGGGTTTTTCGGGGTGGAGGGGTATGTCCTCCTATCGTAAATCCCCACTACTTCTGTCTGCCATACAAACATACTGCCTACGTCAGCTATTAAATGGTACCTCTGTTCCCGGGAATCAGTGTGAGCGAGAATGAAGTCCTTTTGAGGACATTTGGGGGCCTAAATATTGAGATCAAGCAGAATTACCCCTCACCCTGCCATCCTTAAATAAAGTTTCCGCTTCCGGTTTCTTTAGGTCGAATGCCAGTGTGCTACATGTGCTCCAAACATCTGCACAATCATGTGCTAGCTGAACCCTTATCAATTTCATTACGTTTCCTATTTCCTACTGTAATTATTACATGCAGTCACCCAATTCACACAACTGCTAACGATTTTATTTTACGCAATAAAGCCAACATTTGTACTAATTGTTTTGGTCATAGCTCGTGCTGTTGTGGACCGATTTACATGTTGTTTTCTGCATTCACCATGAATTGACTGCTCTAACATATCTAAAACTGGGACCAATGCCCTATTCCTAAAGGAACCGAAAGTGGAAAATTTATTTAGGGGGGGGGGCAGGGTGGAGGGCACCCCTGGATGATCTCAAAACATGGCCCCCTCAGTGGTAACCAATGATCGATGATTGTTTGATGGCTAAACCAAATCATGTGGCTGCTATATTTACTGGGTCGATACTTTTGACTCACCCTGTATAATTGTGGTATCAATTTCCTTCATTTATTTATTAAATTAATAATATTCTGTTTAAAATTCCATTCAGAATCAACATCAATTCCTAAAGATTTTGTTGTTTTTCAAATTTCTAATTCCTTTCATGTACTATTTCTATGTCATTTCTATTTCCTTTCATTAATTCACAGTTTTCAGAATGACTAATTATATATTTTTTATATTTCTCTTTCATTATCCGTACTGCTATATCTAACTGTACTGTTTTCCCCTCACTTATGAAAAGTTCATTTTTCATCAGATATCCATTTAACATATTAAAGTCAGTTTGTAAATTCCTTAGCATATCTTCATAGTTATAATTTATTGAAATCATTATTGTATCATCAGCAAACATAAAAATGAATGTTTTATTTATGCTGTCAGGGATGTTGTTAACATACATTAAAAAAAATTAATGGCCCTAATAGGGATCTTAATAATAACATAATAATAACAATTTGTCACGATAGCGACAGGTCTGGCAAGGACCCTAAGATCGCTCACAGCCAGCCTCAATTAAAAAACAGAAGACAAGCATAAATAATGATACAGATTGGCCAAGGGAAGGTGAGGGGATTAGGTATTGGAACACGAATGCCCCACCACCAAGGTTACACCTGCCAGGGACTCTATGGCCCCCGATGACATCGCCAAACGTGTTGGACACGGGAGGTGCAGAATCGACCCAAGTAAAAGAAAAATAAAATCCAGATGAACAAATGAGACCGTTAAAAAGCAACGTTGTATAATACAAAGTATGGCTATGATAGTACTAAAAACAAAAGCTTCCCCAAAATGGGAATTGTCACCAGCTAAAAAGGAATAAATAAATAAATAAAAACACTTTGTTGCAATAGCAACGGATCAGGCAAAGACCAAGTGTCACTAACAGGCAGCCAAGGTTTCATGGGGCGAGAGCAGACTTACGAAAGGTGGAATCATCTGCAAGATTACATGTTTAACTCGGAGTATAAGACCGACGCATAAAAATATCTAGATTAAACGAGCTGAGGCGACTCCGAAAAGTATGAACTGTCCGCGAGGTGACAATTTCGTCTGGTAAAGAATTCCAAATCCTAACCACACGCAACGCGAAAAAATTACGTCTACAATCTAAATGTGATGTTTGCACCATAAGTTTCAAGGAAGTACCTCTAGTCCGATTTAACTCCGACAGGACAAAAAGAGGCACATCCACCCCAACTACACCATGAATAATTTGGTAGGTAAGAATAAGATCGATTTTGATTCTCAGTAGTTCGAGTGGGTCAAGTTTAAGGATCTGCAGACGTCTTCCAAATGACAGGTTGCGCAAGCCAGGCAATGCCTTGGTAAACCGTCGCTGGACTGCCTCAACTGCATCAATGTCATGCAGCAAGTAAGGTGACCAAACGGGGCTAGCGTACTCCAAAATTGGTCTGACATAGATCTTGAATGCCCAAACTTTGATTTCGTGGTCACCGCATGAAAAGCATCTGTTAATCAAAGCTACACGCCGCATACGCAGATGCAGTAATTTTGCGACAGTGCAGGCTGAACTTAAGTCCATCACAAAACCAGACCCCAAGATCTTTAGTCGCGTTAACCGAAGGAAGGGGGCAATTATCATGAAAATACGATGTCCCTGGATTTGAATTTCCGATATGCATGATTTGGCATTTGGTTGAAGAAATTGGCAGTTGCCACTTGGCTGACCAACTGGAAACGTAGTCAATCTCAAGGGCCAACAACGCACCGTCATCAATATCAATAACAGCCTTATCGATCTTAAGATCATCTGCAAACTTTGAATTACAGACAGATGAAGGATTACAAGACAAGTCGTTTAAGTAGACCACAAACAACAATGGGCCCAAAACGGAGCCCTGTGGTATGCCGCTAATGAGATTCAAGGAAGATGAAAAAGTCAGCGACCAATACACGCTGAACCTTGTGCTGAATCATGTGGAACTCCATATTTTAGCTCTGTAAATTCACTATATCCATTACCTGTTTTAACTTTTGCTTTCTTGTTTTCTAAATAACTTTTAATCATATTTAGAATTTTCCCTCTAGTCCAATATTTTCACACTTTGTAATAGTTGTTGATCAATGGTGTCGAATGCTTTTTGAAGGTCAATTAAGATTGTACCAAGGTATTTCTTTTCATTTAATGATTTGTTATTATTTCATTTATTTCTACGAGTCGTGCCTTTATTTTTTATAACCGTATTGTATTATGTTTAATAATTTAATTTTTTCAAGAAAGTCCCTTATTTTGTTTAAAAACTATTTTTCTACTATTTTATCTATGATTGATAGCAGAGAGGTTGGTTTATAGTTATCTATATTAATTTTTTCTCCTTTTTTGTATATTGGTCTGAGTACTTGTATTTTTAATTGATCTGGCCACACTTCTTTATCGTAATATTAATTAGCTTACATACAAAATTTGCAGTATTTTCCTTTGATTGTTTGAAATTAGATGCATTAAAGCCGTCAATTCCCGTAGCACTTGTATTTTTCAATTCACTTATAATCTGAATAACTTCTGATTTTGTCGGATAGTGTACATAGAATGTTTTATCATTTTTTTTTCTTTTCTTTTGTTTACTTTTTATATAACTTAATTTGTAGTGATTTCCTTTTTTGGAGTTGTTTATTTTCTCTTCAAACACTTTTTAAAGATCTGGAACTTGTTTTGAAAAGTTTTCATTAAAGTCATTCCTTAGTGTTTGCACGTTTATTCCTTCACAAGTTTTAATAATACTTTTAACAATATTTTCTTTATTCAATTGCTTTCCATTTATTTCTTTAATAATGTTCCGCACACTTTTGTTTTTATTTTCAGCTTCCTCAATTTTTGTTTTATAATATTTTTGCTTACATTTTTTAATTTTTGGTGTAACTTTTGATTTTATTTCTCGATATTGTTTTACAGTTTCATTCTGTATGCCATGTTCCTGTGATTGTATTAGTTTCCAAAGTTTATTATTCTTATTTATTAAGAATAGCATTTCATCTGTGACCCAATCTTTTCGTTTCTGGTTCTTTGGTTTGTTTATTTTGTTATCTTTTCCTTTGTTAAAATTATTTTTATTTTTTTATTATTTGCATAAATATTCTGTATTATATATTGGAATTTATTGTACATTTGGTTTGCACACTTTATATCATTTAATTCCTCCGAGTTATATGTTTGTAAACATTTTATTATTTTTTTATGATTATATTCTACAAAGGAATCTTCTGATGACCGTTCTTTTTTTTTTTGGTATTTTCGCATCGTGTGTCTTCCCATAACCAACATGATGTAAAGTAATCGTCAGCTATTTTCTCTGTTATTGTTCCTTCATTTATATTCCATTATTACTTTTCAATTTAATGTGAATATGATGAATTTTCATTGTTTAAATATGTAATTTCTTAACTAGTCGGTGATTCTATTATTTGTTCAACTCCTGCACAGTTTTCATATTTGTCAATGTTTGTTTGATCATATTTATCCTTCACATCATCGTCAGTTTTTAATAAATCAATATTTATGTCTCCTATTAGTATAGTATTTTCCTTTGTTATACTATTATCGTCATCATTTATAATTTTTTGAGATCTTGTATAACTTTTTTTTATTTGTCTCTGGTCTTCAGTATGTTGTTATTAGATTAAAACTCTGTTGGCTTTTTTTAATTTTTCAGTTCTAATCCATCATTATTTTCTATGTTTTATTTATTTACTTACATAAACCAGCAGTCCACCTCCTCTCAGGGTATGTTCTCTTGTATTGTTATAAATAATTAATAAATAAATAATAATAATTTATTCCATCCAAAGATTCACAATAAACAGGGCAGTCACGAGACTAAAAGTCTGTATGTGACTGCAAAAAGATACTGAAAACAGCATATAACGCAGTAAGTATAAATATATACATAATATCATAATATCGTAAATATATGGTACATAATTTAATCATAAGTAATATTGGAATTAGTATACAATTGCAAAAATTTATGACCTTGTTAAAATCCACTCTTTAATTAGTTTATTCATTTTTATTTTAGTTTTTATGTGTCTTAAGTCCACGGGTAATAAGTTAAAAGTGTGAGGCACAACGTAATGTTGACCTCTCCTGCCATAACTGTTTCTCCAGAATGGGACTTTAAGCCAATCAGTTGTTTTACGACTGGATCTGTTTTTTTTTATATTTTATGTCTAGACGTAAAATAGTTCTTCTTTATTATGCAGTTCAGAACCAATTGCTTACAAGTCATAATTTTAAATCTTCGATATATATCACTTGAAGTTTCCCAATATTTTTGCCAAAGACTGCTTTCACTGCTTTACTTTGAACTGTTTGCAAGTTACTCATAAGTCCATCTGTAGTCACTCCATAAATACAGTAACCATACATTAAGATAGAATTGATCCAGCTTTCAAAAAGACTCTTTTACCTGCCGAATTAAGGACATTTTGAAATTTATACAGCAATGGGATAGTTTTTCTAATTTGATTCACAATAATCTCAATGTGTTTAGCAAATTTCCAATTTTCATCGATAGTAATGCCGAGATATTTGCATTCAGTTACTTTAATTAACTTTAGGCAAATGCATTCCCGTCCACTTATACATGAAGGATCGTGCAAAAAGATATTACCAGGTTCGTGTTTCATGTCAGAGGTCAAAATTTGAATGTAACATGTTTTTTTGGTACTTAAGTACAGGTCAGTGTATATATTGTTAAAATCCTCATTGTTAATATTGTTAATTGGTGATTGTTAATTGGTCATTGTTAATATTGTTAAAATTCTTCTGTAAGTTTTCAGTCTTGTAGCTGCATTTATTATGTTTCGAAACCATGATAATTTCGTCAGCATATAGTGTTAGATAAGAATTCCACTCGAGGTATTGAAGAATTATAATAGAAACAAAAGCGGACCAAGAATAGAGCCTTGAGGTACTCCATACTCAGCTAGTTGCCAGATAGTCTTAGTTTCGTTAATCCTTATGCAACAAGTTCTATTCGTAAGGTAATTAATTATAATGTTCACGATTTTACCACGTAGACCAACATTAAACAGTTTCCTTGCCAGAATTTCCTTATTAATGGGATCAAATGCTTTTTGTAGGTCAATGAGGATTGCTCCAACAAATTTCCCGTCGTTTAGTCCCTTGTAATCATATTATTTATTTGATTTAAAGCGTCAATAGTACCTTTTCCACTTTGGAATCCGAATTGGTTTGGGTTAATTAAGTGAAAGCGACAAAGAAAGTTTGTAATACAATTTGAAAAAAAATTTCTATAATTTTGTTCATGACTGGTAAGAGTGCAATAGGATTTGTTTTATTTCTGTACTTAAAGATTGGTTGGAAGACTTGCTTTTTGAGGTTATCAGGCCATATTTCTTTTTCAATAATTGCATTAATCAGTTTAAGTAAAAAAAAACTGCTGTTTTCTTTGGATTTAACAATATGTTCAACCATGAACCCATCATACCCAGAAGACTTTTTAATTTTGCAGTCATTTAGGATTTTAATAATATCATATTTAGTAGGAGTATTAATGAGCATTGTTTTATCAAAAATTCTAGATTGATTAGTTGAATTACCTTTGCATGTTGCATTGTATTTTGTTCGTTTATTTAAAGATTTTAATTTAGCAACTTGTTCATGAAAGTGCTTACCAAAGTAGATCCCAATTTCCTTATCGTTCCGTTTAAGTAATACTGCTCTTGTAAAACTTTCATCAACGCTTTCCTTAGCTTTGTCATCACCAGTTAACTTTGATTTTCATCCAGTTTTTCTGACTATCATTTTTATTCTCATTAAAGTATTTCTTGTAGTAATTTTGTTTGGCATTAAAAATATTGTTCTAACCTTTTCCTTTTCACTTTTATATTCATCAATTAATTCATTACTTGTTTTTTTTTACTTACCTATTTTGGTCCAGAGTTTATTTTTTCAGTTAATTTGCTGCAGTAGTTCTTGAGTCATCCATTCACATTTATTGTATTTCTAGCTGGCTTTCTTTTTTCAAGGATTTTATTAGCATCATAAATCGTACTTATTTTATGTTCTAAATTTCTGTATATTAAGTTTGGGTCTGTCAGATCATTCAAACAGTCCCAGTTAAAATGTTTTAATTAACTGATAATATTTTTGTGATTAAGTTTAATAGAATTCATGTTTATATTACTTTTGATTTGTTGAGTTCCTTCCAGAACTTCAAGCTCAAGATCACTCCACCATTCAATTGCAGTAAAATAGTGATCCGAAATTTTGATCTTTATCACAAAACTTTTCGCATGGAAATATTTAAAATTAGTGTAAATTAAGTCTAAAAATGATTTAACCAATTTATAATTTCGTATTTCTTCTCCAGTCAGTGTGTCGATCATGCAGGTAAAACCAAGCGATGCCATAGTGTTCTAAAATCGTTCAATATCATGTTTTTCATTACTATCTTGCATATCACTGCATATATTGAAGTTTCAGTCACCAGCAATAATTGTATTCATTTTATTGTTTATTAATTTTTTTTTGCTTAAGCAAGGTTTTAAGGCACCTGATAAAAGTTAATCGGCTGGACGATGGTTTCCTATAAATAGCTATCAAATTAAAAAACTCACCTTTGTACAAGAAAAGTTAGATCAATTGCACCATTAGTGTCTATCTTAATGGTTTTATTAGCTAATAAATTTATTTTCGGTTCTCTATTACAAATTAAGATTCCTCCGCCTCTCGAATTATCTCTGCAGACACCTAACTTTTCATAATGTTTCGTAATATAACCACACATTTCCTCGTCTTTTAGGTTAATTTCTGAGATTATAATTAGATCCCAAATTACCTTTGAGTTTCTGATTTCAGACAAAAATTCTTCCCAATTTTTCCTACAGTTTCTTATATTTTTATGCAACAGTGTAACGTGTTTGTTAGTCTCATTAAAGATTAAATTGTCTATAGGTCAAAAAAGTTGTTAATAATAGAATTAGTAGTATCTGTTAAGTCATTCAGCATTTCCTCCATTTGAGCTCTCAATTTCCTGCATGACATTTTCCAATTCGGTTTTAATTTCAATTGTTCTTACATTCCTTTCATCAGCATTCTTCCTAAAGATAATCTTACCATTCCTGAACCAAGTGTATTAAATTTTCCTTTGGCAAATTGTCTAGTTCTCCACATTAGTTGGGAGTAAGATGTTCGTTCGCATAGATTTTTTCATTGTTGTTATTCTGGAAAATATCATGGTTGGTAATTCTGCCTCTTTTTCCTTTTAACCGGTCGTCTCTTCCGTCCCTTGTACGAAATTGTATAATAATTGTACTTGGCCTATTTTTTTTTTTGTTGGGATGCGATGATCTTTCTCAATCAGTTGTTCACTGAAGTTCTCGATTTGTAGCCCAGAAGCCAATCTGTATGTAGTATATAATAATAGTAATACTATAGTATATAGTAATTACTATAGTTTATAGTAATAATAATAATAATAATAATAATAATAATAATTTATTTCAATAGCAAATTACAAACAAATTGCAATCCTCGAAGCTGTAATACAGCTTGTGTGAGTTTATACAAAGCATCTTATTCACATTTTTTTGCTATTACTAACAACACTTGACCCTGGTTTATTTTATAGGTTTATTTAATTGCAATGGGTATTTTATTTTTATTATCTTGTTAGTGGTAGCTATTAAAATTTATGTATCTTTTGTCATGGTATTTTTTATTTTTATCTTGAAGTCTTTTAAATTGTTGTACTCCAACATATTTTTGGGCAATTCATTAAAAATACATGGTATATAATAAGTTCTATTTCTTTTCCCATATTTATTATTCCATGTCGGTTGTGAGAATGTTTGTTTATTTTTCCTTAGATTTATTTCTCTCTCTTTATTATAGATTTTAAATTTATTTATGTAATAATTTTTTGTTAATATAATATAATCTCTGAGTTTTATTATTTTTAATATTTCGTTCTCTTTAAAAATGTCATTTGTTTTTTGTTCTTTTCCTTCATAGCCAAATAAAACTTTAATAATCTTATTTTGCACTTTTTGTAATCTTTCGATCAAGTAGTCAGATGCAAATCCATAAAGTTCTATGCCGTATCTTATTATACTTCCAATCCAAGCATCGTACACTATTTTCTTATTTTTTGTGTCTAGTATCTTTCGCAGCAGATACATCTTTGGTAAAAATTGTCTTATTTTGGATATTAGTTGTATTATATGCGTTTTAAAATTCCAATTTGAGTCAATTTCTATACCTAGGTACTTTGTAAATTTCTTTTTTTCTAAATTTAAACATTTTTCATTACATATTTCATCTTTATTTTTACCATCCAAGTTCCTACAGTCACCATAATGTTTAATTATTCCAATATTATAATAATAATAATAATAATATTGGATTTGACCACTGGATTTAATGTATGGAGGAATGGCATTCTAGACGGTGGATACTTGACCAACCAAAGACATCTTGCTGATGGTAGTTTTACTATGTGTCTGGTAACATTTTAGCATGTACCTAGAAGAATACCTATGTATGTTAAAATTGAACTTTACAAGCCTCTGTGTGTTTTTATAAATATAGGCCTAGACACCACTTCTGTACATAATAAGATCAAAGGTTGCTAAGGTTAGAAAAAAGTGGGAGACTATGGTCTTTGGAAGGTCAATGCAGAACGACTTGAACAGCTTCTTTTGAAGTTTTAATAGCCGTAATTTATTAGTTTTCGATGTACTTATCCAGACAAGCATATAATAATTTAGATATGCTTGAATAATTGCAGATAAAGTTCAGTAGGACATTTAGTAGGATACCTATCTTACTTTATGTAAAATCCCAACGGCTTTAGAAATTTTGTTTGAGATGAGATTTATGTGGGCTGTTGGCTGTGCCTATGTTTTGAAAATTTGGACGGAATGAGGAAGGCGGACCTACTAAGAAAAAAAAATTTACTCCTCCAGAAAAGTTGTAACTAAGTCCACCTACGATGAATCTACTTTATGAGAGCCGTTCTGGAAATGGCGAGGAGTGAAGTAAAATGTTTTGTTTCTGTTTCCGTTCGTTTAATATACCAGTAGTGGAAAAGCTAACCGATAATGCTCTAAAGCACATTACTCAGAGAAATGGGCTGCCTTTGTGAAACACATGAGACGAGAAGCGCAGAAGATGTGGGACATGGTACCTTGCAAGAGATGAGTTAATACCTTCCAATTACATATCAATTGTTGTAGCAGTGAATCTAAGGACAACAGGAGCCGGAGTAGTTTTGAAGGCTGAAGAGTCGTAAACAGTCACCACCCAGTTACAGATAACAAAACAGTTAAACGAGACAACCAGAACCTGTGAATAATTTCTGTGGTTGTAAAGGTGTTGAGTTGTACGTCTTAAGAATTTTAAGCCAGTGAGACACTTTGTAATTTAAGTTTCATAATATAAATAGTTTCACGTGATTTCACACAGTACGTATCGTTTTTTTTTGGGGGGGGGGGCGGAGAGGGAGGAGTAAAAAGTTAGGAACTGAACAAGCGCCACATGAACAGCCAGAGAAGCTCGACCTCTTAGAACAATTTTACAGCACAGTGACCCAAGATGAGCCAAGAAGTGGGCCAAGAAGTGAGTCAAGTGAGCCAAGAAATTAGAACAGCACTGACCATTGAAGCAAACCAAAATATACCTCGCATTTCGGTTACAATCCAGCAAAAGTAGAAATTAGTTTTCAAGTTAACCTACCTTTTAATTCAGTGTTCAGCGACGCAACTTCATTCGTATTTAATGCTGAGATTTGTGTATGTTTATAGGTGAAAATAAGCCTGTTGACAGTTTAAATGGAAGTTACCAGATTATTATGACACCACCACAGTGCAATGAGAGAGATTACTCATCAGTGGTAAGTTATACTCAAGTATCTTACAACTTACACGGAGGGTATAAAGACGTTTCGTACGTTGCTCTACTTTCTTCCGTTTATCTAATTAAATTCAATAACAAGTCGCTTTAACCGAACTACCTTCTTCCTACGTCAGGTAAATGACTCCTGAACAAATGATTGAAATTAAAGTTTGCAAACGTCATTAAACGAAGTAAAAAGCCCATCCAGTTGATTGGAGATTATTTAAACGTGGTGAGTTTCATCACCTTAGCAGGAAATGCTGTATACACATTGTCGTTTTGACTAACTCAGACACATCCCCTCATAAAGTGCTACAGTGTTTAAAAGTGACGTGAGAGCAAATTGACGAGAGTTAGATCGACATAACAGGTCTGCATAGCCTCTCTCTTTGTCTTCAAAGAGTTCTTGTAAACAAATGGTAGGGGGGTGGTGATTGTAGGAAAGAAAGTATCAAGTTTGGTCTCGAAGCTGTTAGTGTTTGGCGGTGTGCTGACGATGTCCGTTATTAGTTGGTTCCAGGACTGGTGTGGCAGATAACGAACAGAAAGGAGAGTTCACAGTTTTTTGGAGGTGCTCTGGGATCTGTTATTTCTAGTTTTGGGGTTGTTGTTGAGGACAAAGAAGGGCTTTTTAGTGTTTGGAGAAGAGTGAAGGTTGCTGAAGTGAAGGTAACTGGTCTGTTTACATTTACATACATACAACCAGCATCCTTCATTCAGTCTGTACAGGAAAAGCAACATAAGAGAAAATTTGTTTTATGCAAAATGAAAGAACAAGCTGCCGACCCATATGCAACCAAGCCGAAGTAGCCAATCAGTCAGTGTTATGAAAAGGTGTTGCTAATATGTAGTTAATTGCAAAATATCTGATTTTTAACATGCAGTTTAACTTTACACATTTTTGATAACTTCAATAACTTCCTAGGAATGCTATTAAATAATTATTAAAGTCAACATTCTAGCAAGAAAAGGGTGAATAAATATGCAGAAATTGTTATAATCATGCAGGAGAAAAGGAAACGTAACAGTAAACCAGCAAAAATCATAGCACTAAAAGTAGTGTAAGCCTTTGGACAGCCGTTTGTAACGTGTAGGCTTACGTTTTGAATAGGTCGCCAGGCCACAAATAAGACTCAGGCTCTTTGGTTAGAATGATGATTGGGTAGCACCCGATAAAAGAGGCTGCCACCAGTATAGGGTTATTGACGTTGAGCACGTTGTATAGTAGTGTATAGGGGAAGTGTGTAGTATTATCTAATTAAAATAACCCTGGTAACAGGGAAGTACCATTGGAGGTGTGACACACGAAGGTGTGCCACTAAACAGCAAACACTCCAACTCACCTTACTAAATTGGGAGCATGAATGAATCAGTTAATTCAACACCAATAAACTTTATATCCTATTTACCCCCACACTAAGTATGACAGTGTCATCATTCAGCAATTTTTGTCTGTAGCAGCAAATGGTAGTTAAGTAATCAAACAGCAAATAAACATTAATACACTTACAACAGCAGATCAAATACTTTATTTACAAAATATAGTTACTTATGTATTACCAGACACAGTGAATTTCTAAGGCACCTAATGTGCATAACCATCTATTTACATGCGCTGTCTTCATGCAATGCTTCCTTTCCCTCCCCCCAAAAATTGATTAACCATCAATCAATCAGTCTACAAGTCCATACACTGTGGCGGATCCTAATGCATTTTGTTATGTGAAACACCATACCTTTTCACCCCCCCCCCCCCGAAAGTTTAGGAGTTAAACCACTCTCACAGCTAGCTCTAGCCAATGCCTCAGGATGAAGCCTAGGCAAAGCAACGCAGGGTGGACATTTTTTCAGTGCACACTGCTGTTAACGAAAGTTGATAGTGGTGGCGGCATCTCTTAATCACCAGAAGTATCATGAAGCACACTAGTTTTAACAAGAGAAAGACGAAACATTTCATTTCTAGGTAAACTATCACGTTTTAATATTTTATTTGCAAGAAAAACAGCAGAACCATTTTCGACCAAAATGACTGATTATTACCAAAGCTCATTTGGTTTTCACTTCATCCTGTGGCACCCTCCAATGAATCAAAAAGCGGATTTCTGTGCCAAACAGTGTCACCAGGTAGAGTAACATCTGAAATTTCGTCATCTTCCGGAACACAGCTTTTCATCAAGTCCACGTGTTTCCGCCACACCAAAACCGGACTTCAATTTAATTCTAAACGTCTTTTATAATCTTTGGCTAAAACAACTCCAGCTCGCAATAAGTTTTCAGCATTCTCTCTATTATAGCGACAAAAAACTGGAGCCCCAACTACAAAGGTTAGTTCACACAGATGAAACATAGGTCGAACTTGACGTTCTTGCCTCTTTAGAACCAAATAATTAGTTGACAGAATCGTAATTGATAGATTTACTCATGCTTTCTTCAACAGTAGATATGAGGGCGTCATTATGTTGTGCTGTGCGAAATATTTTGTGACTGAAATAAAATATTATTGAGAGCCATTTCTATTTAGGCCTTGTTTTAAGCTTGCTTTTGATGATGCTTTGAATGTTGCTGACGTCGTTATTTCAAAAAACGGAAACTTTGAAAAAGTATCGAATACCAAAAGTTTTTATTTGCAAACGGTCCTGCAAAATCAATATGAATGCGATGAAAGACATCCAGGGACCATTCCCAAACGTGTTATTTTTTTCCTGAAACATCACCATCATTTTTGTTATTTGACAAAATGTACAATATTTAACTTCATTTTCAAGGCCACCGTTTCTCTCTGGCCACCAACTGTAGATCTACCAAGAACCTTTATTTGTGCTGTTCCACAATGCCCCTGTGCAATTCACTAAGGACGTGTGTGTGTAATAATTAACCGATGTCTCCAGAAAAGTACATTTCTGTTGATAGACAATTCAAGTTTTCTATTAAAAAATGGCTTTAATTTATTATTGTCAATTCTGTACAGCCAGCCATCATTGGTATACCAAAACACAGTAGCAAGAACTGGGTCTTGCAAAGTATGTTTTTTCCAGATGTTTGGGCAGAATTGGCAACCAATCAATTTTCTCTAACCAGGTGCTCTCTTAGATGGTCGTTCATAGGGTGTCGGCATTCTAGACAAATAGTCGGCCTTAAATTATCTTTGCCGGGAATATGTTGGAGCTCAAAATTATACCCATTCAGATAGAATGTCCACATTTGAAATCTAGCGACCACCATAGCTGGAATGGATACCTTGCTACCAAATATCAACAGCAAATCTTCTGATCTGTTAGTAACAGAAATAGCACCCATGGAGGTAATCAAGAAATGTCTTCACCCCAAACACCACTAAGAGTGCCTACCTTTCAAATTAGGCATATCCCAATTCTACCTTACTTAAAGCCCTAGAATCGAAGGCCTATCTTCACCCTTTTTTATGGTGTGCATCAAACACGAGCCGACACCTCTCGGGGATGCATCACACACAAGTTTAAGTGGCAAAGACAGGTCATAGTTCACAAGTACATTTCGTTTTCAGAAAGGTCTCCCTTGAACTTGCAACAGCTTAGGAACACTCTTGAGTCAACACCTACGATTCTCTAAGTGATATAACTCGTTCAATGGTGCTAACAATGAAGCTAAGTGAGAGACAAATTGAGAGACAAATTTATCATATTGAATTATAAAACGCAAATATGATATCAATTCTGTGCTGTTGGTAGGCTCCGATGCCAGTTTAAGTTATCTAGCACTTCTATTAGGTTACAGACTCCATCTTTGTCTAGTTGGAAACCCAAGTACTTGGTCTTAGTTTGACTGAGTTTGTATTTACTCTTTTTAACTTTGATTCCAATATTTTCCAAAGCAGAACAGACGTTAAAAAGAAAAGCATCATCTTCCTGTGCTTTTCCAGCTGCAAGTATGTCATTCAAAAATGGTGTTGCCATAGGAATATCCATTCACGAACTCCATACACTTCTGGAAAATGCCAGGATTGTAATTTATACCAAACAATAGTTTTTGCCACTGTTGTAGGCTTTTACAGGTTTTTATATTTCATGGAGTTTTTGACTCCTTGTCTAGTTCTATTTGCAAGAAAGCATCTGATAGGTCAATGATGGATAAAGTGTCACACCCAGCTAAAAGACTAAATAGGTCTTCAGCTCGAGGTACCAGGTGATACTCAATTTCAAGTTGTTGGTTTACAGTACCCAAATACTATCCTACCAAGCGAACGTATCTGTTGGGTTTAAGTCTCACACAGTAGGTGTGGCCCAGGAGTAACAATCTACTGGTTTTAGGGTACCTTCTCCTACAAGCCTATCTATTTCGGCTTACACTTTACCCCGAAGAGCCATAGGTACCAGTCAGGCTTGGCAGTACTTAAGAATTACTCCAGATTTTTATTTAATGTGAGCCTTGAAGTCCTTGAACTTCCCAGATCTGGTGCAACCAGCTCCGGAAAAGGCTCAAAGACTTCATTCTCTGTTACAAATTTAATATCATGGTCGGCAGTCTCTTCATCACTGACATCTGAAATACATAATTGGTCAACACTCAGACTAAACTTGGTCCCCCATGATGGCTGGTTAGTCTTTGGGGCAATTACTGCAAAAAGAGTTTATGCTTGGTGAAATTTCAATAAAATTCCATGCAAAGTATAGTAAAGACTGTAAAAACATGTGAATACCACAATATTGCTGTACTTTTTAGTCCACGTGAAACATTACTACTGTATTCACATGTTTTTACAGTTTTTACTCTAGAACACTATAGGTCAGATTGATGTATTCTACTTTGCTAAATGACTTCGCTGAAAAATCGTAAAAACGAATTGTTTTAGTGTGCTTAGTACACACCTGCAAAATAAGAATTCAGGGTTCGTGTGGGTCCTCAAAAACCTGGAAACGTCGTTGAAAATAAAAATTATAATCTTGGCCTCAAATCTTAAATCTAAAATCTTGAAAACTGGTGTTACGTACATTAATAGGATGAATGGAAAGAATATGGCTTTACTTGAAGAATGCTAAAAATTTAGCCCCGAAATTAAGCGAGTGTGTACTGTGTAGTTTGCATTGAGTTTTGAAAGTTGGGCTATGGTTTTAATGTTATTTATGTGCCTAATGGCTCATTACAGCAGTAAGATTTCACGTGGGCTAAATAGTACAGCAACGATGCGGTATATGAAACCTTACAGGAAATTTTATTTTTGTTCCTTGCTGTTTTGACTTCGGTTCAGTTAAACCTTACCTCAAACATCAAACGAGTTCCTTATTATTTTCCATTTCATGATACTCTGACATATCAAGTTGGTATTCAGTGCTCCATGCAAACTCACTGAATTTTGGTCTCTTTGCTCGCGTATTCATTTCAAGTCTTTCTGTTAGAAATGTGTTTGTCCCAGCCACTTTTTCAGCAGCTTTGGCCTTTATTTGTATTACCACAAGTTGACTAGCAAAATGGCCAACGGACATATTAGCTCTAAAACGAGAGGGTGGCGTCAAACCACTGTAGTGTGTAAACTAATTCGTAATATGGATCTACCCCAAAACAAAACTTGTTAAGGATTCCTGCCAAGCGTTGTTAGCATTTGTTAATCCTCAGTCTCCGCCTTGTGGCTGGCGTTTGTTGATTGGAATTGTTTCATAATAACAATTTTTAAAACGATATGAAACAATAAAACTGATCATTCAGGGTCCCATAACTCTGGAATTGCACGACCAATTGAAATTTCTATTACTGTAAATGCCACATTTGTGGAAGTATCTGAATGTTCCAGCTCTCTAGAACAAATGGTTTAGTCTCTAGCAACCATTGTATAAACGTGAACAAAGAACAACAACAACAACAAGTCCAAGCCAAAAATAAAAATAACGATTCCAGCTTACGTCCAGATCTCCAATGTGACAAATCGAAAAGTAAAATAAAAGTTAGCAGAAATCTTTACCAAGTCCAACACTGCTTATATACCAAATCTGAATGGAAAATATTGAAAGATGGTGGAGAAATACCACATCGAAACTCCGACTATAACAAGGGAAACCTATAGATCAAATATGTGAGTAAAGGCTATAGGGTGAGGCAAATGTCTGGTCACATGCAAATAACTGCTAATATAATAGTCCTGTGTTTATTGTGAAGTCATATTTGCAATGTGACTCAGACATGGTGAAACCAATGAAGACATTTTCAATGACCTTGAGAGCAGCATTCACGGTCATCTGCATCTATTTTCCAAATGGCACAAGATGTAGCAGAAAGTTAATTACAAAGTTGTATTCGAGCAATAAACATTACAAACTGCAAAAACAGATTGAAAATCCTAGCATAATTACAATAGTTACAGGGAAAACAAAACAGCAACAACTCCTCCCTGAACGTTTTAACTGTCATGCAGTGAAGCTTAAGGTTTTCGTCTAAAGCGAGTGCACTATTCTGAATCTTTCCTGATTCCAGGGACATGCATCTGACGCAGTAGTTTGCAGCCACAGATTTTTTTCCAGGGAAAAATTACATGCGTTTGAAGGAGCACTTCGTGAAGGTTTGTTTCCCTTACACGGTGATGGGTCAGTTCAGAATTAAGCAACAGGGGGCAGTCTCTCATTTCCCTTGTTTTCCGAAGAAGAACTTTGGAATAGAGCAACATGCTTTATCAATATCTGGTAAGCGACCCCCCGCCCCCAAGACTTCTACTGTTAACAATATTTTCGTTGTTGTTTGATGGTGTAATTTCTCACTTCCCTTGTTCGCAGAAGGAGTATTTTGCAATGAAGCTAGAATGCACTGCTTCATGTAACGTTAATAGGAGTACACACCACCTAATTGCAGTAGTAAGATAGTTATAGTATTATTCAAAAATGCATGTTACCGACTGACAGACTAGGCATAAATAATCCTTCAGGGAGGAGGGACAGCAGCATAAAAATCGATAAAATTTTTTTATTCGCTGCTTTTAGTTTTTTTTTGGTCTGGTGCCATACATTTAGCAAAGCAAGGAAAATAATCGTACCTTAAAAATAAAGTGGTAATAGGTTTTCTAGAGGGGGGAGTAAAGGTGGGCGTAAATTGCAACCCTCCCCAAAAAACAAGTATATTTATGCATGAGAATGCCCCCACTTTTAAACCATGCAGGCACTATTTATTATAATAGTAAAGTGATGGTACGTTTTTCTTGCAGCGGATTTAAAGTGAGCGTAAAATCCTGCTCCCACTCTGAAAACAAGTTTAGTTATGTGTACAAATGCGTGCACTTTTGAACCATGCACGACCCCATTACATTCCCATCCGCTGTCTTTATTTTCGACGTATTCTAATAATTGTAAACCTATCTTGCATTTTTCCTGAAATTTTATCCAAAAAAATAGCCGATGATAGTCCCTTTTGGGCGAAGGGGGTCTACGTAGCTCTAGGTAGCGAAAATATAAATGCTCCCCTGCCGATCAGCCAATGGTGCAATTTTATCTTGTCAATTGATAGCTGTTCTCCATAAACCTGCAATTAACCCTTTATGGAAGTAATCTATAATGCCTTAACTCGTGAATGACTGCAGTTTTCCCGTCTTTGGATGAAAGCGTGGGCATTCGAAACAACAATGAGTTTTTTCATTGTTGGGCGAATCTTGTAACAGGTATGGATAACACTCAAAGTATCATACACTGTTTTATTTTTGGCAGAGGGAGCGAAGCTAGCTAAGCGTAGCTTATAACGGACACAAAATTGCAAAATGTTGGTTGGTTGGTTGATTGGTTGGTTGCACTTTTGTAGTCTGGGTGGAGCCCAAACGAAAAGTCGGATTGGAATGAAATTTGGTACATCGCTTTATACCCCCAAAAGTATTGCTGAGCCAAAATTTGACGTAAATCGAACAATTATTACGGCAGAAATTACAATATTTTCGAGTTTATTTCTAACATTCACCATTGTAAATTTGGAATCCTGAATAGTTAAAGAATTCCGACGAAGCATACTCCATGCTGGTGGAAGTCAAGCAAAATTAAAAAAAAACACGGCAAATTAAATTTTGGTTGCTTCCTTCTAGCTAATACCCTTTTTCGACGTAACCCAACGAAAGCATAACATTTGTTCGTTGCATGCACTTAACCACTATAGGAAGAAACGCAACCATAAAAAACAAAAGAATTCCATTAACGACACATATTACTTTCATTTGATAAAAAAAATGCTTTGGAGAAATTCAGTTCAGCATGGCGACAAAAGTATCGTCTACACTAGCGATGAAAATCCAGAATATGAAACCTGAAATCGTCGTATCAAGGTGAAGTGGTGTTTACAAACCGAATGCTTAGAGCAGATGACGTATTTACACCAAAGCACAAAACAATAATATACCTGCCTCTCATAGTTTAAAGATTTCTCGTTGCCACGGTAACGGTGAAATCTCGAAACCGAAACCGTGTTGCATGGAAGAATATACCTCACTCTCGATCCAGCGTTGTTCGCTGCTATTACGAAGTTAGATCGGAGGTAAATATTAGGCCTACACTCCAAGAATTAAGCCTAAAACCTAAAACTAGGCCTAAAACTAGGCCTAAAACTAGCCTAAAACTAGGCTAACACATTTTTAACCTACAATTCTGATGGTTATTTCTTTTAGATAATAGCCTATAATAGAGAACGTTTTGCAGTGTGTGATAGAGGTGTGTACTCAACATTTTCGTTGGTTGCGGTCTCCATTCTTATACCAGGGGAAGTATTATGAACCTTTTGAATTTTCTGCTTATTGTTAAAAACTATCGTACTGATGATTGTTTGGCTTGCAGTTAAATGCCTTATTATTAATACTTTAAAATACGAACTACATTTTCCACAGCTGTTCCCGTAAACAATGTGAGAATTAATGCCAGCGGCCCCTTAAACAGCGGTGGCTAAACGTGTTGTTTTATTTTTACTCGGCAGCGATGACCCACAGCGATGTAGAATGTGAAAAGAGGCTACAAATAGCTAAACAGAAAGTAAATGGTGGCGCAAACGAAAGCTTGTTGACATGAATTTGACACGTAGCATAGTCCTATATTAAAAAGAAGCTAAAATATGAAAAAGGCCAGCAAAGACCAGCAGTACGTCACACCAAATGGCAAAGAGGCCAACTTAGCCCAGTAAGTATTGCACCCAGATTTTTAAGGAGCATTAACAAATGTGGTATCATCATTAAAATAAAAACTAAATATAGGTTTGAAATGAAGATCTGTTCGCTCCGTCTACAATAGGCCCAAGGCCTGTTTTCTAGTATTGCAACCTGTCATTTTACAGCACTCATTCACTTAGTATTGATTAATGTAGGATAAATTCGAAACACATGCACTCACTTGTAGTGGTAGCCTCTACGCTTCACTGCATGGCAGTTAAAACGTTCAGGGAAGACTTTGTTGCTATTTTGTATTGTTCGTAACTACTGTAATTATGTTTAGATTTTTAATCTGTTTTCACAGTTTGTGATGTTTGGTGGTCGAATACAACTTTGAAATTCACTTTTTTTCTGTATCTTGTGCCGTTTGAAAAATAGAAAACAGATGATCTTGTATGCTGCTTTGAAGGTCATTTCAAATGTCATTGTCTTCGCCATATCTGATTTACATTGCAAATAAGTCTTCAGAATGATTGTACGACCTTTATATCGGCAATTATTAGCGTGTGACCAGACTGTTGCCTCGTCCTATATAGAAGGAAGAAGAAAACAAGTCAAACAGCAAAAATCATACAGAAGAAATAATGTAGTAAGGTCTCTTTAAGTATTTTTTTTAAGTTGCAATGTTATTGGCAAATTAACAAAATCTGCCATACCCCAATCAACAAACATACAATATGGAAATTATTTCTCTCTCTGAAATGTGTAAGTTCTGCAGTGTACAGCAGTAAAGTATAAAGTATGGGTTGAGGGTGGAGCCCAAGCTCACAGAGCTGCAAGAAATAACTAATTTCTGCCATCAATGTTAGAAATACTCAAGATTACAAAGTCAAATATAAAGTTTCCACAAACATTACAATCTTAAAAGTAAGTAAACAACATAGGGTAATTTCCCGTAAGGTACACGTAATGTAATTTCATAAACCGCTATAGATTTTGTTCAATTTACCAGTTAGAATGGGGGCAGGTGCTAAACGGGGGGGGGGGGGGGGGGCACATAAAAATCAGCAAAAATCATTCATTAGAAAAAACGTTGTACAGTAAGCCACGTTAGTGTGTGTGTGTTACAGTTGTTGTAAAAAAATAACAAAACCCGCTATTCCCTATCCACTTAACATCAACAAATAACATGAGAATTATTAACACATCACGCGACTTATTTACATACCATGGGAATGTGTAATTTCCGTAGTATACCACAATAAAGTCTAAAGTGCATGCGGAGCCTACGTGATCAAAGCAAAAAAAATAAACAAAACGCTAGTATCAATGCAGGAAATAAGCAACTTTAAAAAAATATAGATGTAAAGTATCTACAAAACGTTACAACATTACACGTAAATAAATAAAAAAAATCGTAAGTTAGATATTTTTAACACACTCATTTTGTTTGTTTTGCCACGGTTAGACTGGGAGCCAAGTGTCCAGTGATGTGTATGGCGGGGGGCGGTATATATACAGTAAAGAAAAGTAGTAAAGATAAATTACTTTCAAAAGTAATATGTAAATAAAGCCATTGAGTGCATGTGAGTTAAAATAATACCTATTTTCTTAACGTCTCGGGTCTCAGAATGAGGTTATTATTAGGTTGAGACCAATTTTCAGCATGGTTTAATCACAAACCTAAATCTATAGCATGCAGTTCTAGAAAGCAACAAGTTCAGTGGCTAACATACCAAATGGATGTAAGGTCAACACCCTCAATCTGTACAGTTTAGAAGTTCAAACCCCTACTATCACAGGAATGTAAGTTTTGGTTGCAAAAACTAAGTTTAAAATTCAAAAGCCAGTAAACTACGAGGGGATGTACAGGCTGTCACCTAATAGCAACTCTCACCAGGTATTTTTTATGGAATGAGAACCAGGAAACAGAAGTAAGTATGCGTCTGCATGTGAATTTTAACTCGCATGCTTATAATGGCTTTATTTACTCAATTACCAAAAGAAATGACACATAAACAAAAAAAACAATATCGAGCATACCCATGATTTAAAATTAAGATATAAAGCTACACCAAATGTTGTAACCAAAAACGTAAGAAAATAGGAACATCGGAAGTAAGATATATTCAGAAGCCAAAATGGGGGGAAGAAATTATAGCAGAAAAAGCTTCAACATAACTTTATCATATCAAAAACCAAAACTGGCAAAAGGGGCCGCCAATTTCCGAGTGGTTCGGCCCTTCAAAGGAGTGATATCAACACACCAAAACATCCAACAACTTAATCGCACCGAATAATACTTAGGACGATAAATGAAAACTTGAACATTGCTCCCGAAAGTAGCAATGTTCAAGTTTTCATTTAACGTCCAAAGTATTATTCGGTGCGATAAAGTTGGCAAAAGTTTTGGTGGGTTGATATCACTCCTTTGAAGTGTGAAGATGTTTCGTGGGTACGTTTCATTTACAACTGACGAAGCCACCGTTTCTCCCCCCCCCCCCTCACCTCATTTGGCGGCGCCAATCTTCTCGTTATTATATAAAATTCAATGAATGTAATTTGCAGTGTGATTTATTGCGTTAATAATTTATGTTTTCGTGGTTTAATGTTTTCGCTTAGATGCGAAGTTTATTGTAACTTATATTTTAAAATTCTGTGCATTCTATTTATAATTTGTATTTACATGTTAATCTATTTTTAGTGTGATGCGCATGCGTGTCGGCTTTACAGCAAAGGCGGCACGCATATAAAAATGAATTTGTGCATGCACTCGAAGCTAGACGTTTTGTTCAGGTGGTCTGGTGGCTACGGTCGACGGTCCTCGGTTAGGGCTGGTCCTTAACCAAGGGAGGACCATTGTTTCTTCAAGAGCAGATTTTCCATGGGTTATTGGATATTCCGTTTGAAGGTTGCCTTCCCCGATTGAGTTCACTCTTCGTAGTTGGCGGAATTTAACCCTGCGTTTGCCTTCGGGACTTAAAGAAAGTAAGTGCATTCTACTTTCCGACCCGTCATTAACATCCTGATTACCATATAACTTTAAATCCGTTTGTACTTGGTGTTAAACCGTCTTCGTTGTATGGAGGATTTTGCTATTGAACGAAAAGGTTGCTGTGAAATCAACACCGGGTGCCTACTCCACATTGGTTTTGCAAGAGTAAAAAAAATGTTTAACTTAATAACCGAAGATAACATTACGTTTTTGAAATAGAAACCTAATTCCTATTTACGAAAAGTATCAAGTTGCTGTTTCTTCGAGAGAATACGTTGATCCTAGTATTTTGGATGGAATTGTATATTGTTGCTTATCGCTACAAAGGTTCAGAGTGTCTGAGTTGTTAATGCTTCTCAATGTGAAAATAATAGTTGTCTTTCTCTGCATACTTGTTTAGTGCAGCAGTAACACGAAAGTGTTAAGCAATACCTTCAACAGCTGTTTTGCAGTTTACTGTTTTGTGTCCAAGTTGCTGCAAACGTTCTTTGGTTGCGTTGATGCCTTGCAGCGAAGCTGATTTCCATCCACTTGCTCAGGGAGCGATTCGTTAGCTGCGTATTTTTGTGATACCCATCCGATTACCTCCTTTTGTAAGATGTTTAAGCGAAGCAGTGTTTTGAAGCGTTTAAAGTTATTTGTTACTCGCACTAAAGATAAAAACGTTCTAGAAGTCTTTTAATGAGATTCAGTAATCAGGCGTGAGTTGAAATATTAATTATTGTATAACGTTAAAATTGAAACGCCGACCTGAGTTTTGATTGTAATATAATGAATTTTATAATAAACCAATAACAAAGGTTATTTAGTGATATCAATCCTTTTGCTCACCAAGTGTTATATTCCCGTGTATGCTTGTAAACTTCAGCACCGTCTGAAACCGTTCTGTAACACTTAACATTTGCCAATTTATCTGCTTTATTTGGCTTATCTGTAACTCCAACCCTTTGACTTGGTTCCGAATGCCTCGTCGATTCTAATTTATGTTGAGCTAAATCCATGAAACGGAGCGTGCGCTCTGCATCTGCTCTAAGTTGAAACACCGACTCGTATTTGTTGTTACATAACATTGCAGCAAGCTTTGGAAAAATATTCCTACGAACTATACTAATTAATTCGTCTGAATCAATACGCATAATAATTGAGAATTCAATTTCGTAATTGCGTTAATAAATTGGGTTGCGGTTTCATTTAAGACCATTTGTCTTGAGTAAATTTCATCCCTCAATTCCTTCTTTTGAGACGAGGAAATAAACCTTTCTTCAAATTGAGTTTCAAAATCGGCCCAAGACCCAAGTATGAATTCGTTCTTAAACCAATCGAGAGATTGTCCCGTCAAATAGTTTACAACCCATTTCTCAACGAAGTCTTCCTCTGGTATTTTTCTAGTGGTCATAACATTTTCTAGTTTCACTAAGAACTGTTTTGGTAAACAATCAACTGATACGCCACTGAAAATCCAAGCACTCACCTCTGGAATCCATGGAATTGCCGCCGCTTGTGCTGCCTCCAAACTCGTACGTGGTTTTGACTTCATGTATGTGTCCATGAGTTGGAGATATCTCCCCCGAGATATGGTCACTTGAGTCTCATCACCCAGAGAATTCAAAGGCGGTGTTCGATCAGGCGACGTCATCCTTGCCGTGATTTTTTTTATATGAAAACAGGAAAAAAAATTACAATTCTAAAATTAGCAATTCAGTAAACCATTTGTTCGATCGAACTATACAATTCAGCCAATTCCCTAACGATTCCTGAATCTTAAACTTAAATTAATATGGGGGGGGGGGTTAACAGTACTACGCTAACGGTTAATAAGCAGGGGACTCCTCTTTGCGAATCGCTTAATGTGGGAGGCTTCACTCTTTCACCGCGCTTCTAATTAAATTTCGTTAACCACCCCAAATTTCACAATTCTTATTTTGGACCCTACCATTAAAAGCACAAAAAAACAGTATCACCAAGAAAATTGGCTTTTGATTCCTTTAACGGACCCTTTTTACAATTTATCAATCTCTGCTCACCATCGCAATCAGAGTAGGGAAAAAAAACCTTCAACTTCAAGTTTTCCACAAAATTCTAATTTTTGAGGGCAACGGCTTTAATGGACAGGCCCCCAATTTGTGATAAAATTCCTGCTCACAATTTTAATGATGTTGCCTTAATTAGGTTCTTATGAACCAAGCTCTCCATCATAATATTTGTAATCAGCAGTTACACTACGCACCTAGATTGGATTTGTAGTAGGGGGGGGGGAACCTTTCGTAACATGAGTGCTGAAGTTTACAAGCATACACGGGAATATAACACTTGGTGAGCAAAAGGATTGATATCACTAAATAACCTTTGTTATTGGTTTATTATAAAATTCATTATATTACAATTAAAACTCAGGTCGGCGTTTCAATTTTAACGTTATACAATAATTAATAATTCAACTCACGCCTGATTACTGAATCTCATTAAAAGACTTCTAGAACGTTTTTATCTTTAGTGCGAGTAACAAATAACTTTAAACGCTTCAAAACACTGCTACACTTAAACATCTTACAAAAGGAGGAAATCGGATGGGTATCACAAAAATACGCAGCTGACGAATCGCTCCCTGAGCAAGTGGATGGAAATCAGCTTCGCTGCAAGACATCAACGCAACCAAAGAACGTTTGCAGCAACTTGGACACAAAACAGTAAACTGCAAAACAGGTGTTGAAGGTATTGCTTAACACTTTCGTGTTACTGCTGCACTAAACAAGTATGCAGAGAAAGACAACTATTATTTTCACATTGAGAAGCATTAACAACTCAGACACTCTGAACCTTTGTAGCGATAAGCAACAATATACAATTCCATCCAAAATACTAGGATCAACGTATTCTCTCGAAGAAACAGCAACTTGATACTTTTCGTAAATAGGAATTAGGCTTCTATTTCAAAAACGTAATGTTATCTTCGGTTATTAAGTTAAACATTTTTTTACTCTTGCAAAACCAATGTGGAGTAGGCACCCGGTGTTGATTTCACAGCAACCTTTTCGTTCAATAGCAAAATCCTCCATACAACGAAGACGGTTTAACACCAAGTACAAACGGATTTAAAGTTATGTGATAATCAGGATGATAATGACGGGTCGGAAAGTAGAATGCACTTACTTTCTTTAAGTCCTGAAGGCAAACGCAGGGTTAAATTCCGCCAACCACGAAGAGTGAACTCAATCGGGGAAGGCAACCTTCAAACGGAATATCCAATAACCCATGGAAAATCTGCTCTTGAAGAAACAATGGTCCTCCCTTGGTTAAGGACCAGCCCTAACCGAGGACCGTCGACCGTAGCCACCAGACCACCTGAACAAAACGTCTAGCCTCGAGTGCATGCACAAATTCATTTTTATATGCGTGCCGCCTTTGCCGTAAAGCCGACACGCATGCGCATCGCACTAAAAATAGATTAACATGTAAATACAAATTATAACTAGAACGCAAAGAATTTTAAAATATAAGTTACAATAAACTTCGCATCTAAGCGAAAACATTAAACCATGTCAACATAAATTATTAACGCAATAAATCACACTACAAATTACATTCATTGAATTTTCTATAATAACGAGAAGATTGGCGCCGCCTAATGAGGTGAGGGGGGGGGGGAAGAAACGGTGACTTCGTCAGTTGTAAATGAAACGTACCCACGAAACATCTTCACAGAAGGGCCGAACCATTCGGAACTTGGCGGCCCCTTTTACCAGTTTTGGTTTTTGATATGTTATCAGTCCATTTTTTTTAAATCGTGTTTTAGACTCAACTCCACTACCGTGCAGATATGTAGTAAAGTGACACGTCAACAAGAAATTGGTTTTCCGCAATTTGATACTACCTTTTGCCTATAGGCCGAACTATTCTCAACTTGTTTACCTGTTTATAGGTTGTAGGTTTGGTTTTAATTTTGTTGTAATTTGTTTTATTTTTTTAGTTTTGGTGTGTTGATATCACTCCTTTGAAGAGCCGAACCACTCTCAACTTGGTGGCCTCTTCACCAGTTTTTGGCTTTGTTTATTTTGCTTTGTTTTTATAGTTGGTTTATGTTTAGTGAATTGGACGTGAATTACAATTTCTTTAGCAACATTGTTTAGATTTATCGTGCTGCACTGGTGTGTGTCCAGGCCCGCACATCAGTATACGCGTTGTCATTGTCCGAACTTTGGCTGTCCAATGAGAGACGATGCCGACATTACTAACGATGGTTATAACAATATTTTCGTACTTGCGCCATCCCACGCCATCCTCGTTACACCCCAGGCTCCAAACCATAAAAAGTACGCAGTTCGTATCGTACTTCAGTTATTCGTCCAATTTCATAGCTGGAAGCCTTCCCGTTATCTCGGTATTGATGAATAATAAACCTATGGAAATTTACATGGGGATGAGCGGGCTAGAATTAGCTAGCTAGTTTCACATTTTCAACGTTATTGATGGTCAGATTTTGCATTGAAAGCAGCTTAGCTGGCATTCCTACGCGAGTTAATTTTTGTCACGTGGGTCATTGCTCTTGATTTCAACCCAAATTAAGCTTTTGTACCGCATTAATATTTTCCCCCAAGTACCTGAAAATATGTGCCCAACTATGCTTCAAGATATAAGACACTGATGCTATGGCTACAATGGTTTACTACCTCGAAAATTGAATTGATGTGATGTTTGTTGTGATGATTGATGCCTAACTTGGCGTGACACACTAGCGTGTCTAGATAAATTCAAATGGAAGGAAGATCGTCATTTCGTAAACTATTATAAAAAAACAATATGATAATTTATAGTAAAATTTGCAGTCAATACAACCATCACCAAAAAAAAATTAAAACAAATATTTTAACAAACTCTATATCTTATTTCGCACAGCTAGTAAACGACCTGATCAAAAAACAATAAATTGCAAACAAAAAAAATCCGCCAAGTTTCAGCCACTGATTGACAATATCAAAAACGACCCAATCGCCACCCATCAGACATAATGCAATGCAACTTTAAAACTTTTGTCAACTGCAACCCTATCCTCAAAATTGGGACAATAGCCACCCATCTGACATAATACAGTACAACTTTAAAACTTGACACAACTGAAAGCCTTTCTTTTGGAAGACCCATAACATACGACCAATATACGAAAACTATGTATCTGATACTCTGAACAGTTGAGAATGACAAGTATTAGCAGCAATTATGACGGTAAAAAATCACATGTGATCGTGAGCCCATGAACTTCTTGACATGATTGATGCCTATTTGTCATTCTTAGCTGTTGACAATGTTGGCTCAATTTCATTTCTTTGTTTGGTGATTATATTTATAGGCGATTTTCGTTTCGTTATTCAAAAACTATTACGCAGTGAAATAACGCAACTAGAGCAACCACTCGAACAACAGCAAACAGTCAAACCAAAATAGCAATCAATTAATCTAATCACGGTTAATAAAAAACTATTTGCAAAATGCTGTAAATCCGTAATAAAAGGCAGGGTGTAAGATTAGATATTCAGAACGTCACGAAGGCTTCACAGAGCAATGACTCCATACTGTGTTATACTCCGCAATAACAATTTAACATAAAGGGTTGATTATCACACACTCTTCTGTAGTGATTCAACAAAATGCCGGTGTCATAATTATGAAAGTAAAGTGAGAAACGATTTTGCGTCAAACAAAATATATACCAAAAATCTTTACATTATTTTGATAAAGTTAACTGAAGTCTCCTTATCTTATTATAAACGTAAATGATATCCTAAACGAAATTTCAAACACAGGTATGGGGATTATGGATGTATCCCTTTTCTGCTCCTATTGACTGCCTGAGCAGTTGAATAAATTCTGAGGTTGCTTTCTACATACCAATCTATTTGTTAAAATATTATTATTTCGAATAAATTTCTTGTGTTGTATCAGGTTGAAATAAAATATCAAAGAATATTAGGAAAATGTCAAATGGCTACTCATACACCCATCCACGTGTTGTATTGTGCCTTTTTTTTTTGCGTAATTGTTGTGACAGTGTAGGGCCACGATAAGGAGAACTTTCATAAAAGACAATGAGCACTTTGTGCACATGGTTGTAACAATTTGGAATGACCTGTCTGCTCGGTTCCATCGTTGTTGAGTTAAAAGTGAGAAAAAAATAAGTTAAATGTTTTTTTTAAATACACACATAGTTGAGGACAAATAATATTTTTTTTGACTGCCACCTTTTTTTAGTCTTAATATACTTGCAACTTGGCATAGGTGGTTTCCAAGTACACCCTGCCCTGACCACTTGCCTCGCAAAAAATTATTATTAATATACCAAGAATTCTTGTTATTATTAAATATAAATGTATAACATTTTTTTCCAGGTTTACATTCATGAGCCTAACGAGATAACCTATGCACGTAACTACCTGGTTCACGATGATGGCCATCCATTTTTGTACGAAGTAGCTATTACCCAGGTAACTATTACTGGTATTATTATAGACTGAACGATAGAAATTAATATGACCTTGCTCGATGATTTGACATTTTCTCAGTCTGTCGGTCGCTCTAGTTTTTTTATACTACACTTACAGCCAAACGCATGAACCGATTCGAATAAAATGTAATAGGAGTAATGGTTAACAAAAGATTGAACGACATATGCACTTGATTTTGTGATGAAGGCACTTCTGGGGGATGGGTAGCAGGTGCCCAAAGTAGTTTCAGCCCCTTTTCCCCAATAATTTTGGACTGTGTGGAACAATTCGAACAAAATTTAGTAGTGTTATTTCTTCCACGTAGGCCTAAAATTACTTGTATGCTATGATATTGCATATTATTTTGGGGGAAGGTATCGTGAGGCCTCTAACGTAGCTTCAATTCTTGCTCTTCATGAGCTGGAGGATAGCTTTGTAGGAGGGTATACGCTATTTATAGTGCAGAACGTGTTGCAAGGTCGCGGACAGCAGTGTAAATAAATATTCTTTCTGGGGGGAAATATTACACATTTTTGCACCCCCTTCAGCCAGTAGCATGCACAAGAATGACTCCAGATTCGGGGAAGTGGCTCACCCGGACGGGAGGTGGAGGGGCAGTTGATCAGTTGCCCCTCCCACGACCTAAGATTAACTGTAGAATGAACAACTGAAAGCACCTCTGTATTTTTCTACTGATCCTTCTTTTTCGCCTCAAGTACGTTGATTTATATTACAATGCTCTTAACAACCCACATTCGTTCTCCAAGCCTAGTGTTTCTCTTATCCAACTTCTTCTCCCCCCTCCAAAAAACAATTATTTACATCGAAGCTGAACAATTTAAACAAATAAATAAGTAAGGAATTTATTACCATTGAAAAAAATTCCTAAAGAAGCTGTCTGAAAAATCACTGAAATTGTTAAAAATACGTTAGCTAAACATACGTTGTTAAAAATACGTTAGCGTTAGCTTTTTTTACCCATCCAAACAAAATTCCTAGGTTAATCAATGATTGGGGCAAGTTTTAAAAAACTTAGCTGATACGTATGTTTCTTGTTACGAATTTTTTTTTCTGTATAGTTGGCTTCGTCCATAAGTTCCCCGTGGACAAGCCACTTCCTGCCGTGCTCTAGTAGCAAATTTTTCATATTCTGACCATTACGTATTTACTGATATTCTTGTAACATCACAAGAATGGTGATGAAAATTAATAATGCGTAGTTGAGAAAACGAGATTTGAGAAGACAAGCAACGTCCACTTTTTTCAAGAACTATAAAATTATAAATCCATGGGACGAACACATATACATATAATTTAGACAGTACACACACCATGCTTATCTCATCTATACAATACAGGGCGTGCTATATAACAAGCCTAAAACCCCAAACTCAAAATAGGGACTTACCATTGAGAATAGCGAGTGATCAGCTCGTTGAAAAATTTGGAGAGTGGGTTTATATTGAATGGCGACACAGTTTCACTTCCTCCTGGTTTTACTGTTCTTGAACTTTGGTAATACTGATAATTTTTGTTGCAGCCATTTTCCATTTACTGAACAAGTTTTTTTTTGTATTGCTTTATACTTGGCTCCATGGAAAAATATTTCAAGAAAATAACGAATAAACAGAATTTTCCAAGGACATTTACGCCCACTCAGCTTGTTCTTGGGGGGGGGGGGGAGACCTTGACCCCTATCCCCCCTCATCCCCCTTTTATTTACGCCACTCGTCGTGGACGGTCTCGAAATTGAAGGGGTATTTAGTCTACCATTCTGCACAAAAACTGACAATTGTAGAGGATTGTTAATCGTTAAGACTGTCTGCCCTTCGACAAATTAGGATCAATGCATGTAGTTTTAGACCAACTTATTTATTCCTCCTCATTAGATAGGTCATTGCTCTTGTTAATCTCTCTCTCTCTCTCTCTCTCTCTCTAACTTATCACTTTTCCTTCTCATCCTCAGTTCTAACAAACTAGCATACAAGTTTGAACTTGAAGCAGTCTTCTAAGTGTTGAAAAACAGGAAGACAGTACTGTCATGGAAAAAACCTAAACGGGTTACCATTAATATTTGGTATGCCCTGTAGAGTTACAATATAGTTGGACACTGATGGGCCTAATGGCGTCGGAATTCAAGATGGCTACGAGGCCTAACTCACTTTTCTTAAAGAAATGTGTAAAGAGGTTAAAGTCTAAAAGAGTAAGTAGAGTGTACGGATATAAGAGAAAGAGACATTGTATAGGGGATATGACGTCAACGGACAAATTTAATAACAATACACTATACAATACTTAGTGAGCGGTAAAGTGCCAAGTCTATAACAATGCTTTTAGAAATAATAGCAATAACAGTAATCGCAAAAGAGTAAAATGTTGCATGTGGATGATCAAGTAGGAGAACTAAATGATGGTATTATTGGCATTATGAGACAGCTTTGGCCAAAGACTTTCGAGTACATTGTTGTAATGCTGTATCACATTTTCTGTGTTTTCCGTCCATTCAGTTTGCCTTATATGAGTTTTCTGTAGTAGGGAATGCATGGCTTTGGGCCCAGGCTTCCTGAAATAAAACTTAACTCTTAAATACAGGATGGGGCAGAAAGAAAGGGCCACCATTGGCAATCAAAGATGGTTAATGTTCGGATAATGAAACTTTGCATGGTACGTTAGCGAACGGGGGCCCAACTAACCACGTGTCGCTCACTGACCTTGATGCATATTTTCAAGGTCATCGCGATGCTAACTTTTTAACCATGCTTCGTAGACCCCATTGTAAATTAGAAACTTGTAGACATTGGCAAGGCATGGCCATTAAAAAAACGGAACGAAATTCGGTACGATAGTTTAGGAATTATGGAAATTATAAGCATCATTCTCTTGTGCTGACCGAGTGGCATTCCTGCCAAACAGTGAGTGTGAAATAAAGTCCAGTGGTCCTCAAAGTATGTGAAGCCTGCTTGGAAACAAACAGCTACTGGCATACTGATAACTCGACACAATCTGCTACATTACACGTAAACAGAATGGTGATGCAAACTACTGCATATTATGAAAGTTGGCATAATTTAGGCACCGTGAGGGGGGGAGATGAGGCTTAATGGCGCGTCGACAGCTTGATCATTAGCGCCAACCTCAGACACAGTGCAGTGGTCCGGGTTGCCACTGCACCACACATTACAGAGATATTATTCAGACCCCTAATCTAAATCTTGTCGTACATCTGTACCTCCTGCAAAAATTGAAAAACACCGGACAGGAGGACAGACTTATCGCTCAATTGACGCACAATGTCATGCGGAAGATGGAAACGACGACGAAAACCATCAAGATGGCAACAATCAACAAGGAAGTGCCGGACCGTAAGTGGCC
>JAHWFP010269226.1:0-67793 GCA_023313725.1 Lithobius niger
ACCTTACCAGTTATCACCTCACTTGAAAGTTTTAGTATACATGCAACTGACATTCCGACCAACGACCTTGCGTGCCTTCAGAATTTTCCAAAATTGACGAGCCTAAACATTGGCGATACTCCAAATGTTAATGGAGATGAAGGGTTAAGGTTACTTGCAGGTAAAATGCTTTGCCACATTGTTTGCCGATTGAAAATATACATTACCTTATTTTAAGCATTTTCCTTCTCTAGTGATGTTTGAACTAGAGAAAAAAAATCCGAAAGCCGCGTTGCTACCCTACTGCACGTCCTACTGCACACCCTCCTTCATGTAAATACCCAGTCGGAGCGACCATGCTCATCTTTTCTTCTCTACCGCCCGTCGCGAATGGTTGCTGTTTGACGCTTCTTGGTGCCATGCGCACCAAGGGAACACTAAGGAGCCACTCCGCCTGGATCGGTCAGCATCTCCTGTCCCCTCGGACACAGGCAACGTGGAAGTTCTCGAGCTATCCACCAAACAGGAATCTTTGGAGCCTTCGCAGCTCCTACCTAATCCGTTTTTGACTGAATTGTCACTCCCATCCGCACCTTGTGACACTGTAGCCACCTCACTGATCCCCTGTGGCCAACCCTATCCTACTAGTGACTTACGATCCCTCAGTGCTGAGCCTTCCCGTACTAAGGAAAGGTATGCATGCCTCAAACTACAGGTCAAGGCCAGGAAGGCAGCCGCCAAGGCGGCTTCTTGCACACTCCACCTCTCACCATAGGACTTGCCTACTCGTTCCTCCCAGCCATCCGGGGAGGCGCGATCGCCACCAAGCGAGACGACTGCTCGCTATCTGCTTCTCAAATCCACAACTTGATGGACTCCTCGATCCGCACCTTTAAACGTAAACAACCAGTCATCCCGGCTGCTGCATACACTTCTGCGTGGTTGTCCTCTCTACCCAAGAAACAGCGTGTCTCACTCAATGACTCAGGTCCCTCTCACCGACCGGATCCGCCGCCTATACTAGGGCCACCGATCTTCCCTCCGGCCATTCCGGACCAACCTTCCTTGTATTCTGGGGACAATGATTCTTACTACTCCCACGATCCGCCAACATCTCTCTACCAGAACTACTCAAAACTGTAGAAGGGATCATACCGGACTACATTTTATATAAACCAAACCCCGATCCGACGTCTACAAATAAAAATCGCGGCCTTGCTACAGGCTTTGGTTTCGGCCTAAGAGATCGACTCCCTCACCAGCCTCCACTCCTAGGACAATCAACCACACTCCTAATGACACTCCTCCGTAATGGAGGATTCCTACTTGGTAACGGATCTCCTTTGGAATTAGACAAGGATCCGCCACCCCCACACCCAGGCAGAGAAACCTCCTTCTTCAGGCCTGTTGGGGAAGGGACTGCAAATCTCCGAAATTTTGACACCTACCCTCAGTCTGAATTCCTCACTGCCGACGCCAAGATGGATTTTGGTTCAGCATTGTTCCTTACCCGTTGAGCTTTGGTCCCGGTTTACGTGCTTCGTGATAACAACCGTCTGCTCCGCCTTGGGCTTCGAGCCCCGTCACAAGCCGACGTACTAAGTACGGCTGCCGACGCTGTCTGTGAACGCCTCTACACTGATCCGCCTCCAGAGGATACGCGCCAGCTGGCCTTCTTCATTAACCAAGTCTTTCAGAAAGAGTGTTCCGCTACGTACCACGCCATGAACGGGTTCCTTTTCAACTCTACCATACTCCTTAGAAAGGTCGCCCTCAACACTACATCAATTTACATGATTCAACTCGACACATTCTTCGAAATCAGCCAATTCATGAGTCAGAATCACTCTTTCCCAAAGCTGGCTCCCCACCTTGACATTTCTCGCAAGCCACAACCTAAATATCGTCAGTTCTCTTGTCAACGCTCCTCCAGCACTCGCTCCGATCCTCCCAAAGAGGATCGGTCCACGCCGCGATGTCACAAGGTACTTTTGCCTTCCACGACATGATCCTCTTCATCCTTTCCTTCCCGTGCCCAGGGTCACGGCCGCGAACCTTCCCTGGGCTAATCCTCCACTCCTGACAGGAAACGACGATCCTCACCTCACCCCCAATACAAGGGACGGTCCCGTTATTGACAATCCACGTCCCCCCCCCCCTCCCAAGTTGTAGGGGGCCGGCTCCGGTACTATGTCAACAACTGGCACACCATCACCACCGATCCTATGATTCTCTCCATTGTGCGCAACGGGTTCCATCCTCAGTTCCTCCGTCACCCCCCGTTACGAGCCCCACCTTGGGAGATGGAAGGGCCACCATTCCCCACACTCCACACCGAAATTTCCTCCTTACTGGCAAAACGTGCGATTCAGCCAGTCTTCCATCCCATCACACCGGGATTCTACAGCAGCATCTTCTTATGTGACAAGAAAACCGGGGGCTCCCGGTTGATATTCAATCTACAACCGCTAAACCGATACATCGCCAATCCGCATTTCCAAATAGAAACTACGGCGTCAATCCGCACTTCACTCTTCCAAAACGATAGGATATTTCTTTAGATCTTGCGGACGCCTATCTTTACATTCCCCTTTATGCCGCTGTCTGGCACCTCTTGCGTTTTATTCACGATGGGACCGTTTACGAGTTCTTGTGTCTCGCGTTGGGTCTGCACGCCGCACCCTGCATTTTTACACTCCTTCTACGAACGGTGTTAGCTCATCTTCACCAGCAGGGTATTCGTATCCACGCCTTTCTCGACTACTGCCTCCTACCACACCACGATCCACGATCGTGCCGTCGGTAGTGTCACTTTTTCACGAACTAGGACTCGGCATCAATTTCCCAAAGTCCCGGTTGGAACCGGCTCAACGGTTCACGTTCCTAGGAGTATTCTTCAACCTTACACTCGCTTCTGTCATGCCATCACTAGAAAGATCGAGAATCATCTCGCTACGTCATGAGCCTTCCTCCACTCTCCATCCCGCACCTTCAGGGATCTTGCCACCGTCATTGGGATCATAGACTCCTTTGCCGACCTTGTTCCGTACGGCAGATGGATGGCTCGACCACTGCACCACTATCGCCTAACAGAGTGGGGCAATCCCCAAGCCGCACTCCACCTCCAGGCCAGGATCCTCAGCCTGTCCTTCCCATTGTCAACTCTACACTGGTGGATGGACATCCTCAACATCACGGCCACGGTCCCACTTCACGAGCCGCTCCCTCGGTCAAGAAGACAGTGGTTCGTATGGTGGACCAAGTAATGCCGAATGCACAATGGAGAGGTCCCAATCCGGAACTGTTTGAGTTGTCGCGGCCTGTCTTCTTTAAACGACAGAAGACGGAAGACGGTCTTCCTCATCGCACTCGCTGCATGCCTGCGTTGTAGCGAACTGCAAGCTCTGTCAGCTACACCTGAGGATTGCTTCTTTCTTGATAATTACTCTGAAGTAACCCTCACGCCTCGCGCCCCTTTCAGAACAAAACCCTAGTGGTGTACCGATTCTGATAACGATTCCGGTTCTGAGTACAGTTCCGTGGTTCCGTGGTACCGGAACCTCTATCTTGGTTGGCCGATACTGAGTACCTTTTCAAAAATCAGCACAGACCACTAAATCACTTGATATTGTCATCTACTTTCCCTTTTCCAGGGGCATGCAATAGTTGGAAAGAATATTTGAGAGATATTAGTAGAGATATTAGAACAGAAAATTAATTTGAGTAGCTTAAATCATCGTAAAACTGTGCTTGAAAGTGGAATCTTGGATGAATAACTGACACATTTTCGCGCGTTTTTATTGGGCCACCTACCTGTTGACATCAACTTTTGTCGAGTAGTTTACATCATATAATCCCACGTAGGATGGTAATATACTAAGTAGAATACGTTACAGTTGATTCCTGTTTGTTAAAGGATGTCAGGACTGTATTATCATTACGTTTTTGCTTAATATTTCACCGTTTCACAGCCTTCTTGTCAACACTAAACCACCATTTTGTTTCTAAATCGTGCGTTTGATTGGCGTCAACCTGGAGTCAACAGTGCCTGCAATAAATCCGGGCTGCAAAAATCTTCAAGTATGCAAAGATTTGCTAAGACGCTTAAGTATCCAGGCAGCAAAAAATCTTCAAGCATGCTCTTATTTATATTTAGCCTACGTTTTTTTATTTTAATTAATTTTTGGATTTTAATTTAAGTTTAAAAAAAATTAAATTTAATACATCAAGAAAACAAAAATTCTATTTAAAAATTCAGGTCCAGGATAATCATTTCAACTTTCTGGTTATTTTAAACTACTTTTTTTTTAACTTAAGTCTTTTTTATTTAATTTTAATTTTTTTAAATTAAATTTGATACATTCATGAAAGCAAACATTTTAAGTCATATCAGCACCATTAAAAAAGGGCTTGGCATTAATCATGGAAGAAAAAATTCTATCTAAAAAAATCATTACACGTTATTTTAACTATTTTTAAAATTTTTTATCTAATTTTTTAATTAAGTTAGATTTTTAATTTTAATTATACAACTTTGCATATATCAAATTTACGTTTAAAAAATGTGGATTTAAAAATTATAAAAACTTGCCACAGCAGAACCCCGGACTCCCGGAACATAATTAATTCATTGTTATTAATTTTTTTTTCCATTTGCTGCTGATGGTAACGGGAACCGGTATCGTAACCGTGCAGAACCGGTTTGTTGGTGTTGGAACCGGTACCAGAATCGGAATTATGGTTTCGGTACAACACTAAAAAACCCAACGACCAGAAGACCGTACCAAGCCATTTATCATCCCTTCTCTCTCCCAGATTCTTGGTGAGGACCGTGAGCACGTCCTCTGTCCCTTCTGGCCTCTCCGCTTTTACCTAAAAGCCTCCAAGTTGGGCCGACGCGGCTGTACCCAGCTTTTCTTACCCTTTACGTCTAAAGTTGATGCCACTTCACCCTGGATGATTGCCACTTGGCTAAAGACAGTTATTGTACAAGCCTACAATGATCTCAACATCAATTGCGCTGAGGATGGCATCAGAGTGACAGCCCATGAACTCCATGCCACTCTGCTTCATGGGCACATTTAAGTAACATTCCTGTTACAGAGATCATGGAGGCTGCCTCCTGGCGCAGCCCTTCTGTTTTCTCGTCACTTTACCTCCGTGACATGTTCCGTCATGCCAACGGTTTATACCGCATCGGGCCGTTCGTGGCCGCCCGGCGTGTTCTATGACCCCTTACACTTGTAGTTATTGTGTATGGGGAACCGCTCGCTACCTTCAGGGGGCTTTTGATCTGATGGCGCCCGCCGCCTTGATAGGTTTGTGGACTGCTTAAAATAAGGTAATGTATATCTTCAATCGGCAATTAGAAATTTCAAAACGCCAGTATTACCTGGTTGATTTTGGTTTCTATTGACTCTTGAAAATATACATTACCTTATGTCCCACCCCCCTCTCCTCTTGTCGCCATCTGGGCACTAAAGAGGCTCGAAAGATAAGCATGGCCGCTCCGACCGAGTATTTATATGAAGGAGGCTGCGCAGTAGGGTAGTGATGCGGTCTTCAGATTTTTTCTCTAGTTCAAACAGCATTGGAGAAGCAGAATGCTTAAAATAAGGTAATGTATATTTTCAAGAGGCAATAGAAACCAAACTCAACTAGGTGATACTGGTATTTTTAATTTTTTTGTTTAATTAAGGTTGAACCGAGTACAATTTTTTTGTGTCAAGCTGACCCTGAGCCAGCCAATCAAACCCCAAAAGCCTGTTATACCGAGCTAGCCATTGAATGCTTGCCGAGCAGTACTGAGCGCAGCAAATTAGGTTGCAAAAAAAAATTGGCTTTTCGGCGGGTGAGGGGGGGGGGGATGCCCCAGTCTGGTTGTGAGCGTAGCAGTCCAGTCTGCGCTTGGGCACTCCAGTCTTGCCATTGGCCACAGTAGGGCCAAGACCACTGACCATTGTAAGTTGCCCATTGGTTTTCCCACTTTCGCGGCAAACCCCACAGCGTCATTGATTGGGAGGCAGGAATACCGCTGTCCATGTTACTCCTACTCCCTGACAGGTCCCAGTCCATTAGAAGCAGTTTGCTACTCTGTGGTCCAGTCCCGGACTGGAGACCCGATAGGGCAGCCTGAGTCGTCTCCAAAGTGCCCCTTGTACTTGAGTCCAGTTGGGACTTTGGGAGTGGCCCACAGACTGCGTAAGGGGCATCCCAGTCGGTGACTGGTTGGCAGTCCGTAGGGGTTGACCCGGACATGCCATACCAGTCCCCTCTGACTCAAATGGAACACATTTTACCCTTTTAGGCGACATATCATTGGCGTAAATAACACGCTTACCCAGTCCATTCTATCCGGGAAGCCAGGTGGTATAAATGATTGTCCGGAATCGACCAGTCCGCTGCGATCGCCTGTCGTTGCACTACCCGATTGCGCACTATTTGGAGCATTCATTGTTCCCAATCTCGATGAACCCGGGGATCCAAAGTACTTTTCAAATGTTGATACGATCTCCGAATGCATATCAAGAGTACGATTAGCTTCGATCTTGTTCATTTTCCGCAGTGTGGACAGCCTCGACTCTGCTCATTTCTGCGGCGACACACTTTGACACAATGGCCGCTACATCCATTTCCTGCGCTGCGTGCAGGCCAGTCCCAGACTGATGTTGAACAAAGGTTGCATCTCGCACCTAGCGGAATGTTCATTGTTTCTTCAGTTAACGTAATCCATTCGTCTCCTGATTCCATGAAGTACTCCAGATCGTTGGTGTTTGATGAAGTTCCTTCAATTAAAGCCAATTTTTGAGACTGTGGACGATTCACGAGTAATTTCGCATTCCTCTCTGAGTCGGCCAATGTTGCCACAATGGCGGCAATAGTCGTGGCATCCATTACAGCACAATGCTCCGCACATGCGAACCGATTGAAGTCACAAAACCTGCATCGTTGGCACCAAGGACGTGGATCGATGCCATTAAGTCTTCTTACGCATTTAAGACCCTGTTTACCAGGGCATGATGCAATTTTCTTCACCATTTTAGTTTTCTCCATCATGTCAAGACGGTAATGCGACTGCGTAGTCACATCTCAAAACAAACTGTGAGAGGAAGTGGGAAAGGGGCCTCCACCTTGCCGCAGACATGTACCCCGGAAAGTGCCAGTGCAAGAGCCTATAGTATTAAATTTCATGTTTGGGACGAGTAGCATTTCCAAAACTGGAAAGCGTATATAAAATACAGGTAAGTATTTTTGGCTAAGTAAAAACTACTTTTAGGGGTAAAACTCTGATTTTGAGCCAATTGAGAAAAAAGTGGCCATTAAAACTACATACTGTTAGAACAAATTGCTTTGCAAAAAAAATAGTTAAGCTACGCAAAGTTTACCCTTTCACTGTCACAATTTCATTGGTGCACCTGCATGCTGTTTGCCAGCAGGAAACCAGCGCGCTGTTGCAACCAATGGTCCCTTACTCTGTTCAGGAGTGCACATTGCATTGTACGTTGATAGTTGAGCTCTGAAGTTTCAGTATTAATTTAAATAATAAATAAAACACTTTAACCATCATGAAAAGATGGTATGGACTACCGAATGACAATGAGCCAAATAACACCGTTCCAGCACAATTTAGAATTAATATTGTCGTTTCAAGAACTGTAAAAGAGGGACTTTGTCAATGACTAATTTAAAGGCTCCCACTGAAAAATTGTGGTCACATTGTGTGCAATGGTACAGCACTAAAGGGGTGGATCCCGTGGCTGTGCCGGTGGTTGTTTGTGTTAATTTTTTGGCTGAGTTGTTCGCAAGGGGCTTGTTATATAGGACTGTGCTGGGTTATGTAGCAGGACTGTCAAAGTTCCACTGGGGCTCGGACAGGGTTTCCTTTCTCGGCAGCCGTTGGCAGCTGATTCTGCATTTTCACCGGCATGATGAGCACTCCCTGGACATGATACGGACACGCAGGTTGCAATATAAGCTCTTCAGGGCAACGAGGATGCGTCCAGGTCAGCTCTTCTTGTCTTATGTTCGGCCTCAACATCCTGTGTTGGCACAGACGATTGCACAATGGCTGTGTGGGGTCGTGAAGTCGGAGGGTGTGAACACGGATCAATTTCGTGCCCACTCCGTGCGGTTGGCGGCCATGGCATTGACAAAGTGGACCTCCCCCTCTGTATTTAGCACTCATTACAGCCTGGAATTGGTGCCGGACTTGGCCGGTCAGGTGCTGCAGCGCATGCAGGTTAAAGGGCTGCCGTAGATAGGGTGAGTAGGCTGGCTCCGCACCACATTTATTAATCTGTATACCCATAAGTAACACAGTGAGGAGGATTTAGGAAGGAAAAATGATGGTTCTACCAGAACTTGTTCTCGCAGGAGAATCGAAGTTCTCTAAGTAGAATCCGACAAAACTGTGGTACTTTCAGGTCCCGCCCACCTCCTCTGGCGTGGGTTGGTCAGGCCAGCCGCAAAAGACAGTGAGTTATCAGTGGGAGGAAGTAGGGAATGACGCGACTGTAAGTGACACAAAAATTACATAAATTCAGGTAAAATTTGATGCAAGTGAGGGGGGAATAACGGTGCCGATAGGGTCATCCCATACGTAATACAGTTTCGTCGTATTCTACTCGGAGAACTTCGATCCTCCTGCGAGAACAAGTTCTCTGGTAGAATCCTCATATTTCCGTGTAGTTTTAGTCAATTTCTAGTAGAAAAAATATGATTCTAAAATGCTTTTGATCAGAAATCCAGAAATCGGTGTAAAGTAGGTAATCTCACGATTTCTGACCGTAAAGCATTTGGGGAGGGTGGGGGGTGTTGTAGCTTTGCCAGGGCTGTTAGCCTGTTATCAGGAGATTTACAGTGTTACTATGCTTGTTATTTAAGCTGCTCATTTCTTTTTTTTTTTACATAATTTAATTCTTCGGTTGCAGGTCTCCATTTGTCGTTATTACAGTTTCCATCTCGTATGACGACGACTGATGAAGGGCTCAGTCACATTACAGGTAGTAAACTTGACCATATATCGGATTTTTATTGTGTCACCGGTATCTGTAGTTAATGAACCAACAGCAGTATATCTGACCTGTTAAACATGGTGTACATTTTATGTTTTCTATCACTTTTTTAATTGAAAATAATCCTTTTAAGGCCTACAAAGTTAAGGTCTTTCTCAGGCACTGGTGCATCACCTAAAAAAATGCCTTAGCAGTTCTTTATTTTTATAGTTTCTGGCAGCCTTTGTACAAATTGTTAGTCTTAATTTTTGACCGATTTTTGTGTTTCACACGCCATTTTAATCATCTTGACAAGGCTTTTTCTTTGCACAAACCCATCATAATAAAATTAAAGTATTTTGAAGTTTTTTAGTGAGCTCGTGTGTTCGAGAAACATTTTTTTTTATTTTGCCGTGTGACTTTGACCTAAAGGAAAAAAATTCACTGCTTTCAGGTTTACCATTGGTTAGTTTAGACCTCACCAACTACATCAGTGTTGGGGATGCTGGTATTATGCAGTTAGCAGCAATAAAAAGGTAAGGATTCTGTATATATGTCTAGTGTAATTTAGATATGCACGCTAGCAAATTTCCACCACTTTCAAACGTGTATCAAACTAGCACTAGATAAAGCCTACCACTAAACTTGTTGATTAGTTGTCCGCCCAGTTCTCCCACCTAGTACGGAAATATAGTACTGAGCTAGGAAAGAATACTTCACCACTACAAAGAAAATTCTTTTTTGCAACGCACAATCTCAAATTATAGAATATCAGTTACACAATATTCAGCGAGTTTGGACAGTTTTGAAGGAATGGTTTCATATTCATTTCCTACTGTCTTCTTCAGGCTCTCTTCTTTGCAGGTTTTACATAACACACTTGCTTGTTTTTCAAAAGATGCAGAGTAAGTACGTTATGTAAAACTGAGTGCGTTTTGTAAAACTAGAGAAAAAAATAAGACCTTGAGCCTGAAGACAGTAAAAAGTGAATCATGTAATACCGTTCCTTCAAAACTGTCGAAAAATTCACTGAATATTGTGTAAGTGATATTCGATAATTTGAGATAGTGTGTTGCAAAAATGAATTTTGCTTCGTAGTGTTTCTGAGAATTCTCATCATTTTAGCCATTTTGGTGTGTTCAAACCAATACTTTACCAGGATTCTTTCCCTAACACAACTATTACAACTAAAAAACAACTAAAAAGCCTAAAAAATTTTTTGTTTAGTACAGACATCCGAAAAAACGTGTAAAAACTGTGATTACCATGATGACGTTGATTTTTTTCTCCATAAAGCAACTCGTTGGTTAATAACATATTAAAGTGCGTTTCGTTTGCAGCTTAAGGCAACTTCACCTGAGCAATACGAAGTTAACGGATGATGGACTTCTTGCATTGAAAGGTAAGAAGAAAATTATGTCCTATATATTTAGAATAGGATTAAGAATTTTCTTGGTGGGGGTTTTAATATTAACAAAGAAGATGACGGTGTTTCAGCAAGCAATAAGCATAAAACTTCTTTTGGTGTTTTCCACATTGATGTGGGCTATTTGACCACTAGGGTTATACTGGACCTAAAATTCTGCAGGTAATCTTTTATTACTTGTAAAACTAAACTGCAGTGAATGCATCTGACTGCTTTAACATAATTATTATGGATCGTAACAAATAATTTCGATAATCATGAATTTGCATGGTATGTAGGATAATTATTAAAAGAGCGGCAGTCATGAATGCGTATCGTAAATACCAACCTAGCGAAACAGTACATTCTCAAAGCCATTGCAACTATCACGTTGAGTTGAGACTTTTAACCAGATTGAATTCTATGATGCCTGGGTCTGGGTCGCTCGACCGACACCCCAGAGGGCAAACTGACAAAGGGATGACACAACCTAGGAGCGATGAATGAAAGGGCTGACACCTACAAAATTAAGCCAACAAGCTTGTTATATCTGTAATTAAGAAACTAGGTTATGGGTACGTGTTATTGAACTGCGGATATAACTGGGTTGAGATTTCAAATGTTGCCAAAAAACAAAAAAACAAAATCTGACAAAAATATAAGCAACATGGAAATTTGTGGACACACTGTAATCACAAACGCTTTTCACTGTAGATTTAATAGATTTATTTTTTACCCTGTCTTCACCATGAACAACTATTCTAATGCTACAAGCTCAAAACCGAACTGACTTCAGCAAGCCAGCTTGTTAATTTACCACCAGCAAGCAAGGTGCCTGTGAGTATTCTCTACTGACGAGCCCAAACAAGGACGAAACAGTCTGTCTAAAGATATCTGTAGGTGAGAGCAGCTTGATTCTAATATTACATTTAATTATTATAGGAATAGATTATGCACTATAATAATACACTATACATACAGTCTTACTAATAGACTGCACTGTCTTACTCTGTTAACAGGCAACAATGAAGCATAACCCTAACTGCTGTACTGATACTTACTCGTTTATCTTGTTTGCCAACGCATCTGTGTTGTGGGTTGGGAAGTCAGTAGACTTCCAAGTTCCAACAACATGGTCATGTAACAAAAAAAATACTGCACTTTGGGACTATAAAAAAACTTAGCTATAAAGTGGAATTTTATAGAACACAAACTGTAGTTTTAAATTACTGCGCTTTATCAATGAAGAACTGCAGTTTGTGTTCCATAAAATTACACTTTTCCAAAAACTATAGTTCTACATGAAAACCGCAACTTATGAAACTACAGTATATAAAAATAGAACACTTCAGTTTACAGAGTGATACGAAATGGGAACTTACGTTTCCTTATTCAGCAATCCATTTCCTACTGGTTTGACTCCGGTATTCCTAACTTATACATTAGCAATAGACCTTACGTAACGTACTACTCCTTATGGTATACTTGCTGACATACCTGAAGACTCATTTGTTACAGTTAATAAGTATCGTTTTATGATTTGTGTTTTAATTATTATTGTAAATAATACCAGACTTCACGTTAAACAATTAATTGGCCTCTTTATTTTAAACTTTTAAGAAAGCACGATTTAATTTCAAAATTCAGTTGTCTGTATACTGGAACTGCAGTTTTTGTGTAAAACTGCAGTTTACCTGTGGTTGGAAATGTAGTTTTTGCTTGGAAGTACCATTTTAAAGTGAAAATCGGCCATTTTTATGAATTGAATTGTACCTCAGTTTCTGAACAAATTTCGATGTTAAACTGTAATTTCCAACTGACAATTTAGTGGGTTGTAATAGAATTGGGGTGCACACTGCAATCTTGGTGAGCAATGGTTTTCCGAAATCTATTAGTAGAATTGGATGAAAGTGATGATTAGACAGGCACGACTGCAGCATGAATGGTCGTCAAAATATTTGAGAAATCTTATAAGCCCTGATCCCGAACTCCCATGTCCCGTGTAACCAGCAAACACTTTAAACTCCAACAGTCACTTTAAACCAGCGGTGGACGAGACTCATCAGTGGCGTAACTTGTAGGGGGGCAAAGGGGCGATTCGCCCCTCTGTAAGATTTTGATGGCTTATTCGGCAAAAGTCACTCTTTGCATAGCTGAAGAAACCTTGACTATCGTGAAGACGTATTTTAAACAGTAAGACAGTAAGATTTTAAATAGTAACTAACTCATATTTTGCTTAAAATTACCAACATTTCTAACAAAGTATCATGTATGTCTAAAAATTAAGTATATAGTATGAAAATGAAAGATTTACATTACACATTTTTTATGCGTATAATGCAGTCAGCAAAACTGATTTTATAAAAATGTTTCCAAGGACAGGCACTTTACAAGGGCAGAAAATGCAGGAAAATAGCAAACATGCGTCTGCTTCCGCCCGCTGGGGGAGGTCACAGCGCTCCCCCAGAACCCCTAGCTGTTATTGGGTTCTCCCTCCAAACCTATCGGCTAATTGGCTAGTGTTGCCCCCTCATTACAAAACCCTAGTTACGCCGCTGAGACTTATCATGGCTATGTTGCAAAGTGGCCAGCAACAATAACACCTCTGTAAACAATGAAACTTAATTTACCACACCATAGACGATTAAAATTAAAGGATTAGTGAAAATCAGTGAAACAGCCAGAGTAGCTATCGTTTGCAACATGGGGGCTGAGGGAAAAATCGTTTTATGAAACAGACATCATAGCTGGCCTGGAAATTCTAGTAGGTACATATGCACCTTCAGTCCTTTATGTAGATTCTTCTCTTCATAACTGAACTCATACCACGCTATCATTGTTGGTTGCAGCTGTGGGAATGGCAGGAACAATGTACCATTGTTTAAGTAATGGTTGCAGTTTGGATTTTGCAACAATGGGACGGTATAAGGGATTTAATGTACTCTTTGTGTGAACACGCAGAAACAGACAAACTGTGCTTTAAATGTGTAAACTTAGCATGGGTAGAAGAACAAAAAACAGCATGTGATTCACGGTGCAGAATTTCTACCTAGTGACGTTTCCCTCACTGACAGTAAAATGTTACAGACCTGGTTATCGTATTTCATTGTTGAAGCCTGATGTGCCTACGGATCCCCATATCCGCTTAATTCTTTGTATGCACTTTGTTATGGTACTGTAGTGAACAATAAAAGTGTGTGCTGTAAGTCGCCCACCATATTTGCAACATTTATGGCTATGTTCACCATTGTTGGAAGTGGTTAGATTACATGAATTATACTGCACACTTAACAATGAAAACGATAAAAGTATGGTAATAAGTAATGGTTATATCTTGGATTTTGCAACAATGGGCCGGTATAAGTGATTTTCGTCCGTAGAATCCTCCTTACTGTGTTACTTAATTGGGATCCTTCCCTGCCATACGGCTCTTTGTAACCTGTTGTTTTGCGTCATTTCCGTTTGGAAATGCATACAAAATTTACGTCACTTCCGCCCCCACTTCCCCTCCACCCTGCTAGGTCTCTTTTACTCCTCTTTTCTTGCCGCTGGCGCGAATGGTTGTGTGATCGACGACGACATTGTTATTATAATGGAAAATGGCAAACAACGACAACTTCAGGTGGATCGACCTAGTGGACTCTACAAGCAAGGATGGATGCTGCGTTTCGTGGACGGTTTTCGTAAAAAGGCTGGAAAGCGACGCCCGTTGGAAGCGAATGGCCGACAATTATTAAAGACGAGCGAGACAAAATGGCGTCTCGTGTAGACAGTGTCGGCCGACAGGGTGAGTACGATGTAGTTGAGTCGGAAAAACGTTTGCTGTACGCGATTATTGTGTGATGGTAGAAAAATAATGTGATAATCTGCTATATGTCGTATGGCCAGTGGGCGTAGGGACAGTCATAAGCCTACTAGTGCCGACACGTTGGTAAAGTGAGCGAAAGTTCCGCGTACTCGGCCGTAGGGAAAACCACTTGCAAATAATAATAATAATAATAAATACCACTTGGTGAAAAAGTGAGGTGGGCACTAGAAGCCGGCTGAGGGCTGAGCACGGGAATAGGATTATGGAGTAGTGGTTGTGTTAGGCGCGTTTGGAAACTGTGCGTGAACGATGTCGGAGTTGCGACAAGGCCGAGTGGAAAGTGGGTACGTTGGCCGGTCAGGCCACGGAGCGATTGGCTGTTGGCGCATCGGAGTGGGCCTTGAACACGAGTCGTTGTGGTGCTGACTATGATGTAGGCAACGGAGACATGCATTGCGTGAAGATTGTGAAAATATTGAGAGAATGAATTCCGTCTTGCTGACGAAGGGCCGGGCAGGGGTCTGAGCCAAGAATGCCGTCTGAGGGACGAGGTATGGAGTAAGCCTAACGAGCGAGGTGTGCCATAGGCAGAGTGACTGATATGTTGGGAAAAATATTAAATTCGGGACTATGAGCGCCATCAAGAGGTTGGGCAAACTCGGCGGCACGGATTGGATGACATACGTGGTTGAAAACTGTGCCACGGCCGTAATTCCGAATATGTGGAGGTCAATGCTAACACTAAAAATGGCACGAGACAGCCGTGGGATGTGGTCAATTGGCCGGAAAGTCGGCAATGTGAAAGTGCGAGAAATAACTGCCCGGAATTAGGGCGGGCAGCTGTGAAAGTGAGACCGATTGATTTGAAAAATTATTATTATTTGTTTTTACCAGAGGCGGTGGCAATTGGGCAGCCGGTGTGATCAATTGAACCGGATTTTTGGAGTGGTGGTATAACCACCAACAGGTGTGGTGAACGCAGCCTTGGCATGAATCAATTATGATTATTATATTATTATTATTAATTTCCGTTCGTTCTGTAATCAAGGCAAATGGCTGACGGAATTTTTTCACCTCGGACGCCGGGTTTATGCTGCTGTACAGATCTGCTGTAGAGAATGGTAGATACGGCGGCTACGACATTGCGAGACAAATATGGCGTGCTCCCGTTGCTACTTCTTTTACAGGTCTGTGCTGTGGACCCGGTCGATTTTGCTTCGCCTAAGTTAGCAGGCACAGGTGTCCGTGGCCGTCATTGCTGCGACAATGTGGGAGGTGCAGGCCATACTATGCTTAATTGAAACATGTCACTCTGGCTGTTATATGCTGTTTTAGCATTTTGGATACAGGCCAACCTGGTAAGGTGACTCCAGGGGACGGAATCGATTGGGTGGTTTCTCAGACAGCGTGAGACGTGGTCTGCTTTGGTGGTGTCAAGTGTTGAGTGATGCGGAGGCTTCGAGTGAGTGGCCCAAGTGGGGGGCGGCAGTGCTGCTGTCCATCATGCATGTAACTTTGGGTGAGGTGCTTCGCTTGAAGGCCGAGGGGGCGGTCTTGCAAGACGATGTGCGGGAAAATGTTGACAGTACTGAACACGGTCCGGTCGTTTCAATTGCGTCTGCAAGGGGCCCGTGCAGTTGGTATCAGATGGTATGACGTTTGTGGGTACATCAATAAGCGATGGGCGGAATGAGTTCCACGGATTCGGTACGGTGGTTCTGGTATTGACAGGCGTATAGGGCTGTGTTCTGGGGGCAGTGGTCGGTCCGAGCGTCGGCAGGGTGACGGCCGATGGGCTTCCTCGCCAGTGCAGAGGCGAATTCGGCTTTCGAGTCTCCGCTGTCGCCTGAGTTGGTCACGGGCGTCTATGCCTGGGTAAGGGTGACCAACATAGTCTTGTTTGCCTACACGGCAATGGCACAGCCAGTGGCTTATTACCCATGAGGCAGTTGAGACAGTAGCCTCGGGGCCCCAGCAACATCGCACTTCTCATTATACAAAATAATTATTTTTATATTTTTCACTATTGACAACAGTTCCACTGTTCCTTTGAAACAATTGTAATATTAAGAAAAGGATTTATTTTTCTTTTACTCTCAGTATAGTTTATCGTTTCTCCTGGCAGATGCTGTTGGACGCATTCACAAAATCTTGCCTTGGGCCAGTGGTCCTGCCACGTGGGCCTCATATTAGGATGAAGGGGACCCATCAGGGTGATTTACCCCATATCAGGGTGAGGGGACACATATCAGGAGAAGGGACCTCATATTAGGATGAGGGGGCCCCGTATCAGACTAATGGGCGAGGGCCCCATGTCATGATTAGGGGGCCCCATCTTCAAAGGTCTGCCTCGGGGCCACAAAATGGGTTAATAAGCCCCTGGGCACAGCTGCAACGGTTCGGGGCGAGTGCCTGGTGCGGAGGTGGTGGACGTCTTCAGGGTATCGTTAGGTGATTTTTCCCTGTGCCCTCTAGCGGATTATGCTGTACGCAGACTCAGGGACGATGGAGTCCAATGGGCAGGGGTCGTGGCGCAGGCATGAGAGGAGGCACCCTGGTTTCTTCGACTACGAGCAATGCCTGGGTCTGGGCAAAGGGTGTTGCCCAGGCGGGGCGATCTTCTATGGGACTCTTATGCAATATCGGCGGTCACAGGTTCTGGAGGCTGTGGGTCGTCTCCTGTGTTGGTGCAGTGGACGTCGACGGACCCATGCGCACCGACTGTGTGGATGGTGTAGTAAGATTCCGTGGCATTGTACTTGGCACGGTTAGAATCTGTCCCAACGCAATGAGGAGGATGCTACGAATGAGAATTGAAGATTCTACCAGAAAACTTGTTCTCGCAGGAGAATCTTAGCTCTCAGTAGAATCCGACGAAACAGTGTTACGTTGCTGACCCAACTCCCTCCCTGCTACGGAATCTTGCAGCGCAGGCCGCGAGCAAAAAGGAGTGGAGTAGAAGAGACCTATCAGGGCGGAGGGGAAGTAGGGGCAGAAGTGATGTAAATTTTGCATGCATTTCCAAACTGAAATTATGCACAACAACAGGTTTCAAAGCGCCGTAGGGCAGGAAAGGATCCCAATTACGTAACACAGTTTTGTCGGATTCTACTCTGAGAACTAATATTCTCCTGGGAGAACAAGTTCTCTGATAGAATCTTCAATTTAATGCACACTTTAGGTGAACTGATGTTCGAGAAGCTTTTGGACCTCCGAGGTTCCACAGATCTGAGGACGTCGCTTCACCAAACATGTGCATCAAATCACGTATACCAGCGAATTTTTTTTCAAAATCCATGCTACGACTGTTTTACTACTACATTTTTTTAGTAGGGAAAGCAATTGATTAAACAGGACGGAAAGCCAACTGGGCTCGATTAGTGTCAGAAGGCTTAGCAGTAGGCCTTCGGCCTTTGGTCTCAAAGGTCGTGGGTTCAATTCCCCACTCAGTATGACATTAAGTCCAAAAGGCAACGTAAATAGGTTTGCAGCCGTATTTATTTGAAAACAATTGAGTGTTGTGTTGCTGGTCGTTTTTGATTGAATTTGCTACATTGTATCATTACTGTTCTATAAGATTCACCTATTGTTAAGTTCGCTGTTGGTGTGAAATAAGGCAGTCAATCATGCAGTTTGTGGTCGTTAGATGGGTTTGGCGTAACTTTTGTCATGATATGTCGTGCGATTAGGGCATTGGTGATTTGTTTGAAGACAATAGTGGGGATGAGAGCTTCTCACCCAGGTTGTTGATTTGTATGAAGAAAGTGGAGCCAACAAAAAGAATGACCCGAGCGATGGGAGCAGATTTTCTTCATGAGCGAAGATGACTTCAGTAGGGTTCATGCTGCTAGACTTTGTGCAAACCCGAAGGAACAAACAAACTGCAATTTAAATGTGTGCGTAGCATGGGAAGAAGAACGGAATAAAAATGTGATGCTCGGCGCTGAATTTCCATCTAGTGACATTTCTCTCGCTGACAGTAAAATATTAAACTACTGTTATTATATTTCATTGTGGAAGCCCAAAGTGCCGACGTATCCCCATATCCACCAATGCTCACTGTGTTTATACGCACTGTGTTGTTGTTGTGGTATACTCCAGTAATAGGTAACATAGTAAAGAATAAAAGTGTGCGGTATAAGTATGTGCAAGAATTTATGGGGTTGGGGAGGAGAATTTGTGACTGAAACTCCCTACTGAAACGTCTTAGATTCGTTCCTATTAGTTTCGTGTAAGTTTATAGAGGGTGCCATGAGTTTTCTGTGGGAATTTCTACTCAGTTTTCAGCGTAAAATTTAACTAAACTAAATGAAAATGTGGGTACACAGTGAACTTGTGCACAGCACAGCAACACAATACGTTTAAGGATTAGATGGGGAGGGGGGGGGGGGATAACAGGACCATCGGCCATAGCAACAGCGAGATAGATAAGAAGATTACATGCCTTCAGGCTGCGCTCCTACTATACTCTCTAGAGATAGTTCACGTATTGCTCCGGTTGGCTGTCGCTGCTTTGAAGGCAGGCTCCCTTGCGCTCTCCCCTCCCCCCTCCCCTCGACGACAACACTGTTATTTAGTTTAGCTCAGTTGTAATTTCGTTTACTTTAGATATGGGCTGAAAAATGAGCAAAAATTACCAGATGGAATGCATGGCTCCCTCTGAAAACTCGGATGGAACGAATAAGAATGAATGTAAGACGTTTCAATGGGCACTTTTTAGAGTTACAAATTCTCCTTCCCAACCCTATAAATTCTTGGTATGCGATGTAAGTCACCCACATTTGTTGCAATATTGATGGCCATGCTCACCATTGTTCGAAGTGGTTTCATTGTTTAAGTGGGCACATTGGTAACATTGGTATACACATGGCACACAGAGTGCAATACTGGTGGGGAGAAGCCGGTAGTAAGTGTGGAGAAGCCGGCTGGTGGTTAAACGGAAACTAAAAAAAAAAAACGGAAATTAAAAAAGTCATATTGGCGATTGGAATTTGGTAGCGTAATACACTCTTAACACAATTTTTACGTTTGGAGCGTTCCGTTTTACGTTTCCTAATAAGAATTCACTAGTTTGTTAGTCCAGAGTTGCGTCGATTCACGGGATCGAGAACGGCAGCCATATTAGTTTTTGAAGAGACGTGTTGAATCTGGCATGTCCGTGTAAATAATTATTGGCTGAAAACGTGATCCGATTAATACCCTAAATCCGAAGAGACACTACAGGTCTGGAATGCGTAAAGTCGGCGCATGCATATGGTAAATTTAGTTGGTATAGGGATCGTCGGTGCAATGGAACGCAATCATACCGTGCCGGCCTCGCTTGCTAGTCTCTAGAAGCTTGATTGGTAAATAAAGCTTCAAAAAAGGCGAGCGGCTGGCAATATGAAGGTATCATGATGCCCTGTAACAATCAGTAACAAAGCGAGTTCACTCTAGCCACGGTAGCAAAGAAAAAGGGCGAGCGGTTGACAATGTGAAGGGTATCGTCTGTGCCCTGTAACAATCGCTAACTAACAAAATATTACGTCTTCTATACAGTCCACAAAAAACTGACGACCCAAAATTTTTCTAAGTCCAACTTTTCTAGTTACCACTCTTCTGAACCAGAAGAGGGCAGAAATCTTCCCGTTTCATTAGTTCTGATTTTAGCCCTCTCCTGGTTCTGAGGGGTGCTAACTAAAAAAGATTGACTTTAAAATGTTGGGTCGTCAGTTTTTTGTGGACCACCCTGTATAACACGTATGCCAACGCCATCTGCTGTCGCTTTGCGTCAATAGATGTCAGCAAGCACAACTGTGACGAAATGTCATCAAATTGTGGGGGGAACTTGGAAATTGTACTGATATGTCGTTTCACTGGTGATGCGTTCAAATCACAGGGAACCGGCACAAAGAAATTTTAAAATGCTGAGTTGTACAACCTTCAAGCATTGTGCCTTTAAGTTCAGGGCCTCACTATTGAAAATGGCCAATTATGCAATGAAAGTAATGTGTTGCGAATAGCCAATTATTATCTTCAGTTTGCTATGAAACATCGGTTGCAGATTCAAGGGTGTGAAATTGAGAATCTCACGATATAACTTAGAGTGTTGGAGAAGAAACGAAAACAAATCTGTGACTACAACCATCTATGCAATCAGTCGTACGAGGAAGCAGCGATACCAAACAGTGGTCCCAAGTATGCGCCAGTCACAGGTTAATTGTATAAATAAGGTATTCGTTACAAATACCATTCATACGATAAGTCTACCAGCCAAGCTAAAAAAGGGCTCTTGTTTACGTGATAGTGTAGCCCGAAGCTAGAAAAATTCTGTAAGCACAGGGTGTCAGGTACACCCCTAGAGATCGTCATTAGGGTGGATGCAGACTCATGAAGTGGTGCAGCTTTCCTGTATAATGTTTTCAAGGTGGCGTCCAAAAATGTTGACAAAAACACAGTTTTTTACAGCCGACGAAAATATAAATTACCTGTTTTTTATAGTGTTTCCCTCCTTTTGAGCTTTAATTCCCCTAGAAACTTGAAAGTTGGCTTCCCAGTCGGGCTTGTACTACTGCGCATGCGCAGGATTGGGCTGGCTATATATACTCGGCGCAGCCGTCCAATGGCATCATTTCTCCTAGGGCGCTAACGACGACGTGACCTTCCCGAGCTCTTCCCACTCCATCCTCTTCTTCCGATTTGCTGGTCCTCAGGAACAGCAGGCTTCATCATCCCATAGGACGCATCCTACTCATCCTCGATCTTAGGATGACTTCCACTAGGATGCTCTCTGCTACCAAGGATCTCCCGGTTGAAGCTTCGCTCCCAGCCACCTCTATTCCGATTTTAGGAACAGCTGGACGAAGGACCGATCCGCCTTCTCCTTGGACAAGGATACATCCACCTCCAAAAGTGCTACATCGCCGATCTGGACGCTTTTCTATCCAGCGATCATCGACGATCCGGCAGCCACTCAATCCACCATCCGCTATCTTCCCGGCACTGCTGTCCTCCTTTCCATCTGAGGCAGCTAGAGGTGCTTTTTGCAGGGGCCGGCCCGAAAAGAACACATCCCCTATATTTCGCAAGCAGTAGACCGTCCATCCTACCCGGTGGTCGTGCAATACGAGGACGTACGCATTCCTTTCCGTTCCCATCCTTGCCTTCACCAGCTACTACTGTTCCTCTCGGCTCATCAGACGAACTCTCACCCGCTTTCCATCTGCCGTACTCTGTTCATTTACCTGTTCCATTCCCGACATTTCATCGACTCTTTTACGAACCAGCCACTTCACCTTAGCGGTGTCTCTCTCAAGGTCCCATTCATGATGCGTTGGGACACGGTCCTGCTCCTCCTCCTTCGCCTGTCTTCATTGACCTGTTTTGTGATAAATCACCATCCTCACCAAACTTCGACGTCCATTACACTCCCTCACTAGGTCTCCACCTGTTCTTCGTTCCCATAAAATTTTAGTCCCGGACATTGTTGCTCTGCCGTCAACATCAAAAGGACACCTAGGGGAAGCGGTCTCGACTCATCCTGTACCGTCACCCATACTCATACCCGCAGTGTCTCCTGCATGTTCATCATCACACCTCCCTGCAGTCGGCATGCCTCGGACGAACCCAGTGCTGACATACCGTAATCTCTCGATTTACCTGCAGACGTGCAGTTGGCTCCGTTCCTGATTTTTGTTTAAAAAAAAAACAAAGAGAAAATAATACAAAGAAATGACAACAAAAGAGAAACATCCACATAAATCAGTCTGCATAAAGGCCAGGACACGACATTTTCAGTCAGCTTACGATCCATTCCCATTACATCACATCCTGGTCCTCATCCTTTTACGCACCGCACTGTGGGCTATTTTCAACAGCTTCATACCTATGTCACTATCCTCCTCGTCCGACCGTATTTCTCGAACAACTGGCTCTACAGAGTCGCGTTTTCTTTGGATCAAACCTGGTCTTTCACCCCTCTTCATGGCCATTCCGTTCCTCTGTCAACATCTTCAAACTCCAGCATCCTTTTATGATTGCAATAACTCTCCGTGAGAAATGCACTTCAATCTCTTGAAGATTTAGTCCTCTGTTCCCTTCTAGGAACCTATCCTCTACTCTTTCCCCGTCCCGGGGCACCCACGCTTGGACAGGGGTCACATCCGACAGGCCTGTGTCCTTATCTCCCTCTTTGCCAACTCATGGCTTGATACCTCTCCATTCCCATGTACTTTACGACTGTTCACACGTCGTACGAGGCAAAAAAAAAAAGAGGGGGGGGGGGGAAAGGGACGCAGTTGTACCACGTCCCCGGTGTCACCTCTGTACCTCTCCTGCCCACACTCCGATCCTACGTACAGTACTGCAACCGCTGATTGTGTGGTGATGCCATGTTCCACCACCAGGCGCCACTACAGTCGCTCACCTCCCAGTTCAAAACACTGAGTGTCTAACGGTTTTTGTGTCCTGTTCGTCGTTCACCATGTCCGACTCCGACTCCTCGTCAGAAGATCCTGTACCCAATAACAAAGTAACACCGGACACTGAAGCAAAGGTAACAAAGGAAGCAAATGTGCCTTCACTCAAGGCATGTAATTGTCTGGGTTGCTCCGAAAACTCCACTACGTTCCATTTCGATCCTCATCCATACTGTCAGCGACACAGTCTGACAGACAGGAACGAAACTGCCGTATCTGCATTTCTATTTCGCCAAGCCGATGGACAATCATTTGACGACATGAATCAAGACATCAACATCAATCAAGACAACGGATGCAACGTGCAGCCAAGTAGCGAGAAGAGTTACAAGCTGAAGTAGCGCTTCTAATTCAGAAAAATGGATGTGATTAGACTTAGATAAATGATGAGGATGTATATTTTCCAACAAGGGTAATTAAAAAGATTTATTTTAATTAGGAGTCTAGCTACAGTAGTTTGTCTATGTTGTGGTGCTTTGATTTCTGCATCGTTTTACGATAAGTTCCATCGTTAAACTGTGCACTGGCCGTTCTAATTCAGATCAATGGACGTGATTAGGCTTAAATAAAAAATGAAGATGTATATATCTTCACCTAAGCCTAATTACATCCATTTATCTGAATTAGAATGGCTACTGCAGCAGTTTAAAGCTGGAACATGTCGTAAAACGACGCAAACGTGGATAAACTGCCTTAGCTTATCCGTAGCTTAAAACGCTACACCGTAGATAAACTGCCGTGTCTTAGCTCCTAATTAAAATAAACCATTTTAATTACCCTTGTTGGAAAATATATATCTTCATCATTCATCTAAGTCTAATTACATCATTTATCTGAATTAGAACCGCTACTGCAGCAGTGTAAAGATAGAATTTGTCGTTAAATGACACAAAAATCAAAGCGCTACTACGTAGATAAACTGCCGTAGCTTAGCTCCTAATTAAAATAATTCATTTTAATTACCCTTGTTGGAAAATATACATCTTCATCTTTCATCTAAGTCTAATCACATCCACTTACCTGAATTAGGCCGGCTACCGCACCACTTTAAAGATGGAACTTGACGTAAGCCAACACAAAAATCAAAGCACTGCGATGTAGATACTGCCATGGTTTAGGTCCCAATTAAAATAAATCGTTAAATTACCCTTGTTGGAAAACATACACTTTCACCTTTCATTTAAGCCCAATTACGTTAGTGGATCTTAATACACATATGCACTGTTTTGGCTAAGCACATAAACGGTCTGAAAGAAATTAAATGACGAATTTCGGCCAAAATGGTTACTTTTACGAAAAATATGAATACAACATTTTCTGAAGGAAATTTTATTCTAAACATATATATATATACAGGGTGTTCGGAAATTGGTGTCAAATATTTTGAGGGTCCGCTGTGTGATCAAAGATAAGAAGAAAAAGTCCTATAAACATGGGTCCGGAAATGCACCAGTCTTTAGTTACAGCCCCCCCAGGTTTGGGGTAAACAGTTCTTAAATACCTCATAATGATTCACCGTTTCCATTCCAAACTCAGGATATGTGCCATATCATACCTGGTATTTCAGTACTTCATAATACAGTATTGGGTCGCACAACTTATCAGAGGGAGAGGTAATTTTCTTATGGGGGGGGGGGGGATCAAACGTGGGGGAAGAGAGGAGTAACTGCTTTGGTCTTGTACTTTAATGAAACAAATTGTAGAAAAAACACATCGTGTGATTGAAAACAATCGAAAGTAGTACTGTACTTTCTTTCATTACGTGTAAAGACCAAGTAGGTTACATCGTTTTCCAAGATTGTGCCCCCCCCCCTCCAAAAAAAAACCAACTACTGTACGTACATCTCTGTGGAGAGCACCTACTCATTTTGAGCACCTACTATGATAAAACGCTTACGTTTAGTTTGTTTTCCGTCGTATTTATCTTTTTGAGTTGCTTGTCACAGAATGTTCTGGAGAGGAGGTCTTTTGCGGATGCGTATTGCAGTTAATTGCAGCAGAGCCGCAAATGCAATGATACTCAGTAAAACTTTGAGTAGCCATCTTCTGTTTACTTAATGATGTTTCATTTCTCGATTGTTTTCAATCACACAGTAATGTGATACGATGTGTTTTTTCTGGTATGTACAATTTGTTTCATTAACGTACAAGACCAAAGCAGTTACTCCTCTCTTCCCCCACGTTTGATCCCCCCCCCCCATAAGAAAATTACCTCTCCCTCTGATAAGTTGTGCGACCCAATACTGTATTATGAAGTACTGAAATACCAGGTATGATATGGCACATATCCTGAGTTTGGAATGGAAACGGTGAATCATTACGAGGTATTTAAGAACTGTTTACCCCAAACCTAGGGGGGGCTGTAACTAAAGACTGGTGCATTTCCGGACCCATGTTTATAGGACTTTTTCTTCTTATCTTTGATCACACAGCGGACCCTCAAAATATTTGACACCAATTTCCGAACACCCTGTATATATGATTTCCGGTTTATTTTCGATCGGATGAACGGTTTAGGTGCTAGAAGCCAAAAAACTGTTTTTTATAGCCGACGAAAATGTGCATTACCTGTTTTATAGCAGTTTCCCCCGTTTTGAGCATTATTTCCCTAGAAGTTTGAGAGTTGTCTTCCCTGCCGGGCTCGTACGGTACAGCGCATGCGAAGGCTAAGGCCAGCTTATATAAGCTCCTGCGCAGCGTCCTGTCGGCATCATTTCTCCTAAAGCGATCGCCACGCGTGGTCGCTCCTTGAGCATCACCTTTCGACATTCCGCAGTCCCATTTCTCGTTCCATTCCGCATACCACCGTCCCGCAGGTGGAGGATAACTCCGTTCCTGCGTCATTGGCAGCCATTCCGCTTTCTAGCAGCGGCTCGCCCTCCATGAAAGACTTTCTTGCTACGGAGAGCTCGTCCTCGCCCATTCCGGGTCCATCCTCCTGTTCAGCGACCGTTCCTTTAGGATCTCTTCCACCTTCGGCTTCCCTTCCGGGATCCCTAACATTCAGTGCTACGCTCCATCTCGGATCTTGCGTTCCCTTCCAGCACTAACCCGTTCCACCTTCTGTCAGTCCTTCACCAACGTCACAAAGCCTTTCAACTCCTCATTCACGGATGATACTTCCTTGCCCAATTTGAGCTCTTCTCCTGCACTCGCCGTTCCTTCGGCACCCCTCACCGTTTCTCTACGCTTTGGGACTGTCACATCACCCAACCAGGACTCCACTACAATCCCTTCGCATTCGTCCCTGCCTGCACCAGTTCTACAACACGGGACTATACAGGATTTTCCTTGTTCCGGTCTTCCACAGCACTCGCTTGAACTTACGGTTCCTCGTCAACCCTACATTTCACAAGCACCTGCCCGGCGGTCCGGCCGCATCCCTGTAACTCGTTCCTTCCTCTACAGACAACCACGACAACCACTGTCTGCAATCTTTCCTGCCCTCCTTTCTCATTTCCCAGATGAAAGCCATAGGGGAGCTTTACGAAGGTTTGGTTCGATCGCAGTCCCGGTTCCGCCTTCCAGTCTCAAGTCTTCAGCTTCATCATTCCCCATGATTTCCTTCCTTCACCCGCCACTTCCATTCCTTTGGGAACGTGTGCTGCCTCCTCTCCAGCCTTCGTTCCTCCGACATCCATTAGACTACCGTTCCCATTCCTGACCTTCAACTGTTCCTTTTGCGTCCCTGACAGTCGTCTCGACATTCCGCCTCATAACTTCGAACCTGGTCCCTCATCTCCCAAGGCTATCTGCATTGACCTCGTCTGTGCTGAAGACATCCCTATGATGTACACTATACAGTCCTAGGCTCCACGTCCCCGGACTTTCTGGCTTTATCACCTGGCTCTCCTCCAGTTCTACGTTCCCGTCCTGTCACTATTCCGGGCATCACTCCTCTCGTTCCCCTGCGTCCCTCATCCCTGGCTGAGACCTTCTCCGTCCCATCAATAGAACGTTTTCCTCGTCCATCTTGCAAGGATGCCATCACCCCGCCGGCAGTGTTACTATCCCCATCCCATGTCTTGCCTTCTGCAGCCGGCTCATCGAAGACAAACTAGGGAACTAGGACTGACACGTTCCTACCCTCTCATCCCACGGCACCATCAACAACCAGCAATGCAACCTGCTGTTTATTATGAAAAGAAGACACGTCCACCTCCCACCTGCCCTTCGGACATTTCCTACATCTCAAGGCATCGTTCCTGGCACACCATTCCATTCCTACTACACAAACGGCAAGACGACCATCCGATTTCTACCAGCCTCACGTCCACAAGACTCGTCCTCGACACCATCGTTCCTCAAAAAAACAGAAGAATACAATACACCGTGAACAGCAGTAACATGTGAAGTAGGTGATTCATAAAGGACAGGTCGCTATGACCCTTCCCCACCTACAAACCCCACAGACCTTCATCACAAAATGTTTCACGTCCCACCTTCCATGCTCCTCAACGGAACGACCTACTATTACCAGTCCCCTCGGCTCGCGTTCCCGTTAGTGAGAACCTGCGTCCCATGCCTTCTGCCACCTGCGCTCACCAGCAGGCGCCACCAGCTGCTGAACTCACGCTCCCTCTACATTCAAACTTCCCGCGCTCCACCAACTGTCACTCTGTCAGCCGCTTCAACGCCATGGACGACTCCTCATCATCCGAAGGGTCGCTCCCTAACCAGGAAGAACTTTCCGTTCCCCAGCCTGTGTCTACACCAAATGCACCTCCGCCACTTCCATGCAAGTGTCCAGTATTCGCAGGAACCAGCAAAAAGCCTCATCTCGATCCCCATCCGAACTTCCAAGTCCACCGGTCTTGTGACGGCATAACAAAAAAATGCCTCATTTGTGTTTCGATTTCTCTCTCCAAATGGGCTATCATTAAGAAGAATCAGCGTCTCTCTAAGCAACGTGCCGAATGATCGCACCGCCAACGAGCTGCCGCCGCCACCGCTATTCAGACGGGTATTCCAAAGCAACGTTCCTCAGCGACTGTGGCCACTCCAAAACCATCAATTTTGAAACGATCAGCGTCCACTCACGTTCCTCTCCCTCGTTCTACAAAGAGACCAAAGTTCCCATCAACAGATGCCGTTCCAGCGATTGTCGGAACTTCTGGTATACGTGCTACGAAATCCAGCATCCTCACTACTAAGACGGTGAGCATCAAGACGGCCTGCGTCCCTCTTGCCACGTCCGTGCGCCGTGGTCCGATATCTACCCCCGACGGAACCAAGAAGAAGGCCTTTCCACCTACTTCCACAAGCAGCACGGCTACTCCAAGCATCCCACGTCGCCAGCTCGCTTTCACGTTCCAACACTACGACACAGCAGACAGATCCTCCACCAGGAATCGTTCCGTTCCCATCAGCTTCTGTATTACGTGAGGCAATAACAAGAGGCAACCACCTATCCACCAGGGAAACCGTGGACCTTAATTTCAACATAGATTTCGTCCTCTCCTTTGCCGAAAAGTTTGCCATGGAGTATGCGATTCTACGTTCCGCTTTGGCTGACCTCCTGTCCCTCAGCCAGGCAGCTGCATCCTCTGACACGTTACGTGCTGAGAACGCTGTCCTGCGAGCATCAAACGAAGCCCTTACTAATGAACTGGAAGTCGTCAACCGACGTTTTTACTCGAGAGTAAGCTATGCTCTATTGAGGTTCCATCATTTATTACTTTTCCCTATCCCGTCGTCCCCGCCATGGCGAGCGTACTACTGTGCCCGTTCCTGGACACGCTGTCCTCATAACGCCCAACATCAACAGCCATTCCTTCACCTGGATGCCGGACCTCTGCAACACCACAACATTCCCCATCTGTCCGTGAACTGCACAGACCTGCACCATCGCCTTTGCTGTCCCCTTTGCACAATCCCTCATCCACCTCACGGCGTTCAACTTCACCTCTAGCCGATCTACACGTTGTTGCCACATTGCCCACAATTCCTGCTAATGATCCCCCTGCCGTTCCTGACCAACAAGACATACACTCACCAATGGTTCCTACGCCAACGCCCGTCACAACAATGCTTCTTGCTCACAGCGCAGTTGAGCCATCAGCTGCTTCAACATCAACCTACACAACGTTCACCACGTCTGAATGTGCAGACACTGCTGCCACGCTTGTTATCCAGGACACTTCTCCTTCCGTTCCAGCTCTACGTTCCCCTGTTACACTCTGGCGAGAAACTACCCAGTTACCACTCTTGTCTCACATTACAAATTACTCCTTATGGCAATTTGATAAGGCCCCATCATTCGTGCCAGTGTTCCACGGGATGAACCCTCATACGCCGACTGCTTCTGGTGACATGCCCTGCTCCCCGTGCCATGCTAAAGCAAAAGGGGTAGCCCTTGGTTTCCGGATGATCCCGTAACAGCCTTCAAGTTTCACATTACACGTACCATTGAGCTAGCGTTCCCTTCAACAGTCCTCTCCTTCATCAGAGGACGGTGGAGATTACTCCCCGCTTCACATCCTTCATTCCTCCCTTCCATTCCTCATCGAACACTAATTTTCAAACCTGTAAATAGAAGGGGAACGACAAACCAAAAAAAAAAACGAATGAGCAATCATCACAGCCGCATATGCCACTCTTCACGCAGCTCCAACACGTACTTAGGAACCTTCTAGCCTACGCCCACGTTTCAGGCCCATTAAGTCCAGAAACTGTCGTTACGTTCACTTCTTCATCTTCAGTCTGACGTTCCGTTCCTGGCATCACGTTCGTCCTCTTGGAAAACATCCTCAAGTCGTCGTTCTTCCCACAAGGTAAGCCGTTTCGGTATATGAGTCTGATTACTTACCTTGTACCCCTTTGATGTTAAGACCTCTGCATGCGGTATACAACCACCTTAATAATATTGAGCAATCCGCATTCCCCTATCTCACCTTTTTCTAGCCACTCGTCCTCGAGTGTCGCTATCTCTCCGACCTTGTCAGCACGGTGAAATTGGTTGAGGGAACATGTGTGTCTTCATCGGGAATTAACTTTCTTAGGGTTGCCGGCTCGTACAGCAGGAGACTTGAACTTAGCCCCCCTCCTGGTGACAAAGTCTGCTATAAAACAGGTAATGTATATTTCGTTGCCTATAAAAAGACTAAAATTGCAGGGCCCGAACCTGCTTAATTTTAGTTTTTATTGCCTATCCGAAATATACATTATCTAAATTCCCGCCCAAGCCTTCCCTCCATGAGCTAGGTTCTGGAATAAGGAGAAGTGATGCCAACAGGACGCTGCGCAGGAGCTTATATAAGCTGGCCTTAGCCCGCGCATGCGCTGTACCGTACTAGCCCAGCAGGGAAGACAACTCTCAAATTTCTAGGGGAATAATGCTCAAAAGGGGGGAAACTGCTATAAAACAGGTAATGTAAATTTTCGGATAGGCAATAAAATTCGGGCCCTGCAATTTTAGTCTTTTTGGTCATCATTTTTGGACGCCATCTTGAAAACGTTATACAGGAAAGCTGCACCACTTCATGAGTCTACATCCACTCTAGTGACGATCTCTAGGGGGTGTATGTAAAGGTTATGTATTTCCGCGGGCCATTCGGAAACAATGCACAAGGCCGCGCAGCGCCCGGGGGTGATTGTTTCCGAATGGCCCAAGGTTGAGGGCTTTAACCGACTGAATATCCCGCTCGCGATAACAATTGAACAGCGTATTCCTTGATAATGTCATTGTTCGTGCAACAATGTCTATCGCGCCGTTCCAAAAAGTGTATTGTAAAACTATCTCTTAAAAATTTTTAAGAGAAGTTATTTGAAGGGATTAGTCGCGTTGAGTTTTCGTTGCATGAACGGTGATGGGACATTCGAAATCGAGCAACAATGCATAAACAATGTCTGCTTACACGATGTCTCAAGAGTTCTACTGTTACAATACTGTGATGTATAGGATATCGCCCGCTTTCCGAGTGCTGGGATCTAACAATGTCGAGGGCGCGCAGCGCCCGAGCCATTGTTGGATTCCAGCATGAGGAAAGCGGGCGATATCCTTCTTCTCACCCGTTTTGAAGCTATCAGTTCGCCGTACATTGTTGAACGCAATTGAGCGTGAGTGGAATGCATTGTTATGTTTAGCCAGAAGAAAGTTTGTGTAGAATATTCGTTACCACGCAATGCTACACGCAACGAAAAAAAGCAACGTTTAATTTTGAAAGCGGTTGCAATGTAGTAATAAACATGAATTCTTGCACGATTTTTTTTGCGTTTGAGGCGGTGTTGTTTTCAAAAATTGTTCCATGTAATTAATTATATTGGGTTCCTGTATTCCTTTTTGTCATTTAATGAAATCAACGTTTGGAAAGCAGAGGTTGCAATGTTGTGAATTGTTGAACTTTTTTTTTTCATCTGTTATTTATTTTTATTTGTTTCAGTAAATTTATTACATTTGTTTGTTTTCTTCCACTTTTCATTAAACGCAAACGGGGGCTGGGATCCACGTGGAGTGCTGGAATTCATCCCTCCTTCGTGGATCCCAGCACTCCTCGTCCTCGTTCATTGTTGCGATCCCGTCGTGATGTATTGTTGTAAGAGGACTGAGAGCTTCAAAACGGGTGAGAAGGGGCAATATCTCATTTCCAACAACTTTGCTCTGAACACATTAATTTTAAATAGAAGTTGTCTGAAGGGGCTGTTCGTCAGTGAGTTTTCGCTGCTTGAACGGTGATGGGTTAATCCGGAATCAAGCCAAAATCAAATTACATTGCGCTGCAAAGTAAAGCTAATAGTTACGCATACGCCACCGCCTATAGTGTAGCCGTTTTTTCATAGTGTAGCCTAGTAGGCTACCTGTAATATGCCCGTATTAATGGTAGGGCTATCCTGAAGGGGGAAAATCCGCCTCTGGCAATATACTTACAAATATAAATAAAAATATATAAACATTAATATAAATCCGCCTCTGCCAATGAGCTCTTGACGCCAATTTAGCTAGTAGTAGGCTAGCTGTAATGTACATGTTATTGACTGGTAGCAGCGTAACTAACTGGTGAGGAGTTGGGGGGGGGGGGGTCGGGGGAATCAGGGAAAGTGCCTTCCAAGAACTAGGCAAGGGGATGTAAAGAACTGCGAAAAAAATTTTACGCATACAAATGCTCGCACCAATCGTAGTTCTATCGTACGCCTGTCAATATAGTTTCATTTTTGGATACTGATAGTAACGAAGATGTGCCTGTATTTACACAAATAAAAATAAAAATTCGAAACCACTGTCGAGTAGAGCAGTAGCACTACAGCTACAATGATATTTCTTAATGTTTCGTTGATACTTCAATGTTTAAAAAGTGCGGGCCAATAACTAAGTATAACTAGTCATTGTTAGATCATTGTTGCTTCCGGGCCAATAACTCGGAAAGCGGGTATTCAGGAATTTTTAAGGAATTTTTATAGCTTTCGGGTTATACTATCACGTAAACTAGAGCCCATTTTGAGCTTGGTTGGTAGACTATATCTTATGAATGGTATTTGTAGCGAATGTGCAAAAAAAATCAAATTATCCTTTCAATTACTTATTTATGCAATTAACCTATGTTTGGTGCTTACATTGTCACATCAGTTAGTAAACATGACACAAAGATATTCACCGGACGTTTTCTAGTTGTAAATTTTATTTCTCCATGAGCTAAACACAAAATACTACGTTAGCGGCCATTTTTTCAAGATGACAGCCGAGTGGTCCTTCCTTCAACACAGTATGTCTCCTTAACCACTGCATGTACCAAAAATTTCGTAGAATGCTTTTCTATAGATAATTTAATTTTCTACAACTTCAGTCTGAACATGATTTTTGATAAAATTGATATTTAAAGGGATACAGGCGGAAAACCATTTTTGGGCGGCAATTTAGCTTGGTATTTGGCTGCCATCTTGGATTTTCGAGTGGCTAATGGGCTTTTTTGAAACAGTGGCTTTCAATGAGCATATGTGCCAACTTTCATGCTTGTTTCCAAAAGTGAACTATTTTTACGAAAAATGCACTTTATGTGCCCCACTAATTGGCATTCAGGGCAAGAAGGTCAAATGTAAGATTGACTGGGAATGAACGAAGGTGATGCGTAAGTTCAACACAACGTATGATGCACACCTCCAGGCATCAGAATTGCTTGCAATTCAACACTTCCATGACTATTCTGTCAAGCTTATGAATGTGCAAGAGCCAGCTTACAAGCGGATTGGGAAACCAGTAACTCCAGAACTGAGTTAGACGATGAAAAGGGTTTCTCCGTAATCCACCACAAGCCGAGGGCAGCAAGGATAGCCAAGAATGCTGACTCAAGGCCCTCTGGGAAAAAGCGAAGGAGAGATATTAAAAATGAATTCAAAATGCAGATGAACTAGAAAAACAGATGGAATGGAAGAATGTGTGTGTGCGATTGCAAGACTCTTGACTGTGTAGCCAGAAGACGGCCGTTTGTCACAGCTGACAAAATTGGCCGGTGTTAAAGAAAAACCTAGACTGTTTTGGTTTTAGCATTATTGAACCGTCCGTAATTATGAAACTGCGACAATAAGATAAAGAATCTCTCCTGACAAAACAATTTCCCCAGTTGCGTCTGAAGTCACATTATTGACCGTTTTCGTTGCTTGCTGGTAGAGCAATATCATTGCCATATTGGAACTTCAGATGATTTCTAGCCTGTAACTGCCAGAATAATAAACGAGATTGGTTTAAATTCGCTTTAAATCCTCTTTAGCATGTTGCAGGTGAGACCATGCATGTATTAAGGTGAAGCTATGTTCTGCGTCTTGTGGGACTGTTCACCGTTAATGAGTCGCTCGAGTATGGCACTGCCTTGTGACATCACACTGCGGCGTTTGGCCAGACCTTTTTTCAGTGGGTGGAGCAAGAGCAATTTTTCATTCATTAATTAAAAATAGGGATGATGTTTTTCCGAAAATGTCTTTTTCTTTTTGTGCACAATTAACTACTTTAATTCTCAATTTTATCTAAAATTAGTCAAGTAGTCAGTTGGAATCATTGTAGGCATCAGCTTCCATTTTTGGTGACGTGAAATGTTTACTTTTGAGGTTCCCGTGTTTTACACTTGAAATGATTATTTCAGCGCCGCTTTTCACTTCAGCGTGGCACTCGGTGAGGCATTCTTTTTCCTGCTTCTGCATGTGCGTGCGTGAAGAAATGTGCATGCCTTGAGGAAAGATTACAGGCAGAATACCCATACCTTTAAAATGTGGTTTGGAAATGGTCCGTCCTTTATTTTTTTAATGCCAGTAGTGTAATGATAATTGGCGGAGCGAGCGAGCGAAGCGTAGCCTATAACGGACACCAAATTGCAAAATGTTGGTTGTTCCGTTGGTCCGTTGGTGTGTTGGTTGCACATTTTTAGTCTGGGTGGAGCCCAAACGAAAGGTCGGATTGGAATGAAATTTGGTACAACGCTTGATGCCCCAAACAGTATTGCTGAGCCAAAATTTGACGTAAATCGAACAATTATTACGGGAGAAATAACAAATTTTCGAATTTATTTCTAACACTCACCATTGTAAATTTGGAATCGTGAATAGTTAAGGAATTCCGACGAAGCATACACTGTGCTGTTGGTAATCAAGTGAACTTTAAAAAAAAAAGCCAAAATAAATCATCGTAGCTTCCTTACAGCTAACAATCTTTTTTGACATAACTCAACGAAATAATAACATTTGATCATAACACTTTAACTACTAGAGGAAGACAAGCAAATGGGGAAAAAAAACCAGAAGGATTCGTTAACGACTCACATTCGTTTCATGTAAACCAACGCTGCGTATAAGAATGCTTCCAGGAATTCAACCAAAATGGCAACCAAAGTGGCGTTGACGCTATCATCGGGAATCTCAAATTTGAAACATCAAATCGCCGCTGCAGGAGGAAACCGTTCATATAATACGACAGTACACAGCAGACTACGTATTTATATCACAACACAGAACAATAATTTGGCTTCGTATTGTAATTTCAAGATTTCTAGATTGCTATGGAAACTACACTCTCCATCCCATGTTGCCAGAATAAATAGGCCTAACATCGAACCCAATAGGCCTAATTTCTCTACTGTTGTCGCTTACGAAACTAAAACGGGACTAACAATTAGGCTTAAAATTAGGATTTAGAATTATTTAAATTCTATGTTCACAGCCAAGCTAACACCGGCTGATCAACAATTGTAATAATTCCAATTAAAAAAAAAATATTAGCGTTTGGCGTTACAGTACGTGCCATAGGTGTGCATTGTCGTAGAAGGCAGCGTAGAGAGCCGCGGATGTTTCAAATCTTTTGATTGTTGTGAAGTACTATCGTTACTGGTGATTGTTTAGCTTGCAATTAAATGCTTTATTGTTAATATTTTAAATCTAGGACAGATACTCTGCAATAAATATAAACAATGTAAACATTATTGACGGTTGCACGTTCTTTGCCAGCTTAACCACGGCAGCACGTTCTTTGCCAGCTTAACCACGGCGGCTAACGTTGTATTTTACAACGGCGGCGACGGCGCAAAGAGGCTGCAAATAACGAAACGGATACTAAATATGGGTGCAAACGAAAGTATCTTAAAATTAATATGAAACGTAGCCTAGCGAAAATGTAAAAAACACCAGCAAAAAGCTTCAGCTCAACTGTAGCCGAATGAATATTGCCCCGATCTTTATAAGAACCATTAGCAAACATTGCAAAGCCATTATAATGAGAGGAAATACAAATTTAAAATAAATTTTTCTTCGCTCCGCCTACAATAGGCCCAAAGCCTGTTTCCTAGTAATAATAATTATTATTTTTTAAGTGGTACGATGATCCAAATGATTTCTGATTATATTTCCCTATGGACATGATTGGTGGTGGGGATATCGAGTTGAGGTCTAAACTAGCCCCGTAGTAGCTTAACCCTAGATATAACTAACCCTCGACTTGGGAGTTAGTGGACTGGAGAAACAAGTTGGTGATATCCATGTTGGGCTAAGTTGGGGTTTTGTTAGCTATTTACTCCTTAGACCTCGACCTTTAGGCTAAATTAGCCCTCGATATACTTACGTTAAAATGTATTTAAAGCTCAGGAATAACGCTAATTCTGGATGGATATCACCGTTTTTTACATCTTGGGGCAAACTACTCAGTATTAAGTTAGTCCTCGACCTACAGGCTAAGTTTTACTTAGACCTCAACTATTTCGTGATGGATATCACCATTTTGCTTTATTACCGAGATTAACTCAAGGCTTACGTTTAAACCTCAACTGGATACCCCCACCGTGAATATTGTAAAACGTATTCGATCATTGTAAAATAAAAAGCTTTCAGGGCCTTCAGTGACAAGTTTGCTTAGATATCATCTGCTTAACTTTCCTGCAGCCTCGGGTAGCTACCACAGCTGCCCCATTCAAACCTCTACCCCAACTTTTTTATTTCGTCAGCTTGATGCGTAGACAGACAGGAACACCCAAGAGTACGTCCATGTCTTACTAGAGGTATAGATTCTTAATTTTTCGAAAAGGAGCTTAGCAAGCAGGGCCTTGATTTCCTTGAAAAACCTCAAATTTGAAAACAAAAATTCAAGTCTTGAAAATCGGAGCGTTTGTTGTTAAAGCTTTGAAACGGCCTTGAATTTTGTGAGTGTCCTTCGTTTGGAATGGTATCAATACAGGTCAGGTTAATTTTGGTATACCTTTAATAAATGAATACAAATAGTTCATCAGCTGAATCCATCTCTTCTGTGGACGATTCTTCTCCCCGGATTGGACTGGAGACATAAAGAGAGTGCTACAGTGAAGTGCAAGAATGTGCAGGTGTTGTTCCACTGGCTGTTGGCTGCTATAGTCCTCCTCCCTCTTTGTCCATTGGTGGGAGTATGGACTTATATAGTACCAGATAGTACCACACTACGCGGTGGGAGGATGGACACAACATTCATATTGTTAACGAAGGTTTAGCTCCGCACTGCAACTATAACTACGAAGTTATTAAAGAAACCAAAAACACAGTAAATGTTAGAAACAAAACTAACGGTGGGAATATCCAGGTGAGGTTTAAACTTAATCCTTGGGTTAAGCTCGGTAATAAGGGAAAAATGGTGATATCCATCACGAAATAAGTTGAGGGCTAAGCAAAATTTAGTCTGTAGGTCGATATCTAACTTAGTACTGAGTAGCTAGCCCCGAGATGTTAAAAGCGGTGATATCCATCCAGGATTAGCGTTATTCCTGGGCTTTAACAACATTTTAACATAAATATATCGAGGGCTAATTTAGCCTAAAGGTCGAGGTCTAAGGAGTAAAGAGCTAACAAAACCCCAACTTAGTCCAACATGGCTATCACCAATTTTTGTCTCTAGTCCACTAACTCCCAGGTCGAGGGTTAGTTATATCCAGGGTTAAGCTACTCCGCGGCTAGTTTAGACCTCAACTGGATATCTCCACCGTAAGCACACGATGGTGCCAACATTCACATATGGCAAAATTATGGAATATAAAAGGTAATTTTGCTAAGTGGCTTCAAAGAAATTAGCTCTAGGTATCGTTGAATCATATCAAAAACCAAAACTGGTAAAAGGGGCCGCCAAGTTCCGAATGGTTCGGCCCTTCAAAGGAGTGATATCAACACACCAAAACATTCGCCAACTTAATCGCACCGAATAATACTTCGGACGTTAAATGAAAACTTGAACATTGCTACCGAAAGTAGCAATGTTCTAGGTTTCATTTAACCTTCGAACTATTAAGCGGTGCGATTAACTTGACGAATGTTTTGGTGTGCTGATACCACTCCTTTGAAGGGCCGAACCATTCGGAACTTGGCGGCCCCTTTTACCAGTTTTGGTTTTTGATATGGTATCACTTTTTTTTTTTTAATTGTATATTAGACTCAACTCCACTACCGTGCAGATTTGTAATAAAGTGCCACGTCAACAAGAAATTGGTTTTCAACACTTTCCTACTACCTTTGCCTATAGGCCGAAACATTCTCAACTTAAAGTCACCTCTTTATAGGTTTTTGGTTTGGTTTTAATTTTGTTGTAATTTGTTTTTTTTTTTTTTAGTTTTGGTGTGTTGATATTACTCCTTGAAAGACCGAACCACTCTCAACTTGGTGGCCTCTTTACCAGTTTTTGGCTTTGTTTATTTTGCTTTGTTTTTGCAGTTTGTTTATTTTTCGTGAATTTTGGACGTGAATACAATTTCTTTGGCAACGTTGTTTAGATTTATCGTGGTACACTAGTGCATGTCCAGGCACGCACATCAGTATACACATTGTCATTGTCCGAACTTTGTCCGTCCAATGAGAGACCATGCCGACAATACTAACAATGGTTATAACAATATTTTCGTACTTACGTGCCCTCCCACGCCATCCCCATTACGCCCCCAGGCTTCAAACCATAAAAAGGTACGCAGTTCGTATTGTACTGCACCCAGTTCGTATTGTACTGCACCCATTCATCCAATTTCATAGCTGGAAGCCTTTCCGTTATCTCGGTATCGATGAATAATCACCCTATAGAATTTAACATGGGGATGAGCGGACTAGCTAGCTAGCTACTAACTAGTAACACATTTTCAGCATTATTTTGAGGGTCAGATTTTGCATTGATAGCAGCTTAGCTGGCATTCCTACACGAGTTAATTTTTGTCAGGCGGGTCATTGTTCTCGATTTCAACACAATTTAAGCTTTTGTACCGTGTTATTATTTTTCCCCAAGTACCTGAAATGTGCAAACTATGCTTCAAGATATAAGACACTGACGCAATGGCGTCGCGCTACAATGGTTTACAACCTCGACAATTGAATTGATGTGATGTTTGTTGCCTAACTTGGCGTGACACACTAGCGTGTGTCTAGATAGCCGTGAAAAATGGTTTCATCTGTTGTGTACGGACCCTGTACAAGGTTACGTTCAGGTTAGGGTTTACGCATATAGCATTCAAACTTATTTTTTTTCCTTTTTTCATTTCTTGGTGCACTCTTTCGTCAACTGTATGATTTCGTCAACTGTAAGGCAGACGTTCGGTGGCGCCACGACAGAATGAATTATACCCATTTCCAAACTAACTTGCTTTGATGAACTTCAGTTTCTAGAGACCAAAATTGAGTTCTGTTAATTAAAATTGTAATTACAACGGCCTAATGTAATTACAGTTACAATTCCTTTAATCCTGTTCCCATTCAATTACAATTACTGAATTACAATTACAACTTAGCAAAAGCAAGAAAATATCGCATCAGAAAATTACGAAGGGCGGTAACAAATGAGTTTTCGCAAGAGGGCGAGGATCCACGAATTATCTCCCCCTTCATCCATGACGAATATAGGGGGAGGGGAAGTTCGATGTTGGAAAAAATGTAATTTCAAAACAAATTTATTTGACCACAAATTACAATTACAGTAACATTGCTGATTTTTACCCAATTACAATTACAGCAGAGTTGTAATTAATCACATTGAATTACAATTAATTTTTTTTATTAGGTCTAAAATTAATTAAGTGGTTATCAGGAGTGCACGCATGGTTTTGTTTTCTTAGCACATGAAAGTTTTTTATGATATTGTCTAAAGAAAAGTACCAGTCACGCATCAGCACTTTGACCATCAAACATTACCTGGAGCCGATGACCATATCAGCTCTTTGCTCCATTCACATGATCGCCTAGAAATGAATCTAAGGATCGTTCAGAGGCACGTCACAACTAAAAACTTGGATCTAAAAAATGACTTTTATCAAATGTGCACTTTTGAACGCTGATCCAGGCATTAAAACATAGATATTGTACTCGACAACAAAGTATAAGCTATTGATTTCGTTTTGTTTGGTAAAAAAAAAAAAGCCATCGCCCGCATCTGAAAAATCACGAATAAAACGTGGAAAAAAAACACCGCCCGCTCGCATCAATTTTTTTTAGGTCCACTCCAGAGAACCGCTTAATTAATTTTTATCGGCCTTGTCCAGGCATGATGCAGTAGTTTTGAAAAGGCAAAAACAAACTACTTTAAAACAAGATAGCTGTAATCTGAGTTTCTGACATACAAACCAGGTAATTTAGGAACTCCTTGCAGTTGCCATGCTCACTTTATTCTACCATTGTCTTGTCTTTTATTGACTTTTTCGTTTTCGCCTAAAGTTCGTTGTTTGTATAGAGAATTCAATTTTCATTTTAGTTAGTATTGAATTTTGACTCGGGACCCACTTTGCAAACATCATTTCGCGGCTCGTCCGGCGAAATTTGCCCGGCTACTTTTGCCTTGCGGTTGCCGTAGTAGGTACAGTTATCGTCGTCGGAAAATGCAAATGAGCAATTGGTTTTCTTGGGTGCTTAATCATTGCTGGGGGGCCGTCAAGTACAGCTTTCCCCTTCCTTGCTCACTTGGACTCGAACCAGGGACCGCTTGCTAATGACTCTTCGTCCTTATATGACAGTGGCTTTGCTATCTAATGATGACTAATGCGCGAATTGTGTGACGCTGGTTGTAAACTACCATCATTGAATCAGTAGCATGCGGTGGTAACTTCACTAGACCTCGCGGATGAAGACGTCAGAGAGCAGTATCGTACTGAAAACTTTTTTTTAAAGTCTTTATCACCGTGGTGCCTTAAGATGAATGCATCACTTTTAATCACGAAGAATTTAAGATTGCAAAGTTGAACATTTATTTTGACAGTTTTTCGCATTTTCGTTTTGGCTGGTTTGGGTTTAGTTTCCTTCGCCCCCACTACTATAGTTTGTTCCACATTATGTTTTCAGAAAACTGACTGGATGACGACTCGTTTCCTTGCACTAAGAGTGCAAAAACATGTGGATATCACACATGTAGACTCTACACAGTTACTGTTACTGTTTACGAATGGGATGATTACGGATTTTTTGCACTCGTAGTGGAAGAAAACGTGACGTCATACAGGCAGTTTTCTGAAAACATAATGCAGAACAAAGTATATACGTCTGCAAGCAATACCAGTTATTAACAGTGTAGTAGTCTGTCAAAGATAGTGAATTATTATGGCTTATAAAAAAAATGTAAAACTCTTAAATGCTTTACTTGTAACCGGGTTATTGGTAAAATCCCCAAGCCCTTGTAGTCAGTTCCTTGGGGTATATATGTGATTTAGTAGCATGTCCTACTGCAATATTTATAGTATTCCGAATCAGATGTAAAGGAAATGGGAAATAGGCATCAGTGTAGTACTAGAATAGCTTAGCTTTTGATGCGCTCCCAGCCGAAGCCATGGTGCCAGAAGGAGAGAGGGACAATTTTGCTAGGTAAATTCCATCGGAAATTCCTAGGTTCTTGTACATGCCACAATCGGCATGAGCCCGAGACTATAACAGGGCCCTTCTCTTCCCGAAAATGTAAAGGGTGGCTGAGGCTGGACTTGAATCCGGGACCTCTCGCACACAAGACGATCGTGCTAACCATCAGGCCACCTTGCCCCTAGTACTAGAATAACGTAGTACAGCAAGCCACCTTTATGCACTTCCGTTTCATTCAAGTCCCGTGACCCAGAACTGGCGAATCTCCAGATCAGTGCTATACCGCCTATGCCGATATGGCCACTTGTCCACTAGCATAAGATAACTCACTGATAAGTCCTTGATCCGGTGATGGACTGATTTGCCGGTTCGAATCCCGGTTACATCATTTGTGAATTCATTCAATTCCTGCTCCTTATCCAGCCAATTGATCTTCTATTGGTAGTTTTCATAATGGAGATGCACAGGTAGAGAACTGTGGGTACCCTGAACATCATAGTTCACATCGTGAAACTTTCAAAACCGCTTATGGAGCTAGAACTGAGGTGTGAGAAGGACCGACATAACCTATTAAGACTGGTGGATAACATTTAATTTTAAGTTGCTAAGCGAAAGTTAGTAAGCCAGAAACTATGCAGTGGGTGTTGACGAAAGATAGTCGCTCACTTTACCCAATCAGAGATGTGAAGTTTATCACTCAACAAGTTATTAATCACCTGACGACCTACTTCAACCAACGTGGTTGTATAGGTATTATTGTTCTGATTGATTTAAGACTGGCAATCGAGTCATAATCAGGCATGAAAGCCTTTCTCGTTTCAGCTATTTCCTCTTTTTAGACGATTTCCTCGTTTTTTAGCCTTGCAAAACTCAAAAAATGCATTAAAGACCCTAAACATGTAGAAATTTGGTGGCTCTTTTTCTATTTCCTCGTTTTCAACCAAGAGTAAGCTTCATTTCTGCATAATTGTTAATTGTTCTGATTGTTCATGGTTATTCAGTTGCGGAAAAAAAAAACTATAATAGGCCTACTCCTACAATTCGTGATTATTGCAGTGCAAACGGGAAATAAGGAACTGGGCAACATTCCATGAAAACTAAAAGTATTTAGGATGCTTGAAATTACCTACGTCAAAGAAACTCGTCAAAACTGCATTTTAATTGTAAAAATTCCTTTTTAATTCGGTTTTCCATGACATGAACAGCACCATAACTTCTGGAAGGGCAAGCCCTAACAACGTAAAGCGTGAAAAGTAAAGTAACCTAAAGGTCAATTGGGCATGTCTGTGGCAGTCGTTAAACGTGAATTAGACCTGGATGGTGCAGTATCAAAACGGTAAGTGGCTTCCAAAACAACCACCACCAATCGTTAATTAAAATTCCAATGGTTGGATGCATATTCACAATTCCAGGACTGTTGTTGTCCGTCTGGTGTTCACTTCAAAAGTTGATAATGGAAAATTGGTATAATAAAGACAATGTCCTCAGAACTTGCTGTTGGATTCTGTAATGGTGAAGTTCTGCTTTCAAACACTACTTAAAAATCTTTTAATAAAAAGCTGTAGTTTACTTACTTGATTGCTTGAATGCTTGTCCGTCTTTGCAAGTAAGACTGGTTAGAAGTGTGAAAAATGTGCTAGAAGAAAGTATAGTAATCGGGAAAATTGTTTAGGTTGAGATTGCTTTTATATCTCCAAATCATTGAAACTTCCCCTCCCCCCTTAACATTTTCGCAAGTCAGCAACAATTAATGACGTCAGTGATTGTTCACCTTATATTTTTTTTCGTGTACGCTTCGAAGTTTTAAGAAACTTTTGTCAGTAATGAATGGCCTCAGCAGCAGTATAAATTTCTGAGTGCTCAGGAATGAGAATCAACTAAGCGATGGAATCGTGCTTAAGAGATTTAATACTGTCGGCATTATGCATGCTTAGGATGTAACCCAACGGGGAAAACAAAAGAAAACGTTAGTTACAGCTTATGAGTAAAAGGTTACTTAATTTCCACCAACAATTGATATGTAATGAGACAGTGACTCATACATTAGAGTTCGCTGATAGATTGAGTGAAGCAAGGAAAAATTGGTTGTTTGTTTCGCCCTATAAGTAACGGTGAATTGCAAGTAAGAATGACGTGCATTGATGCTCGTTACTAAATCCTAGCCGTAGAAGTCAGAGCAATAAATTACATTTACATATTTTTTTTAATCGTTTGGTTCATGAGCTGAAGAACTAGGTACTACATTTTGTTCAGTTACGGGATCATTTTTTGTGCGGAATAGCTCTCAGCAGTGTCAGGCATATTCTCTCCCCCTCCCCCTATGCCGGACTTTTAGTAAATATGACTTTTGATTCGCGTTGTATAATGTAGAAACGCACACTTACTTTTCTGTGCTTACATCAATAATGTTTGTAATGATTTGCACTTGTTGCTAAAATATCAGATTTCTAGATCAAGACACATCGACTTTCTCGGAACATGAGATTGCTGCAGGATTCTGCGAGATCTGCCATCCTGCAAATGCTTTGCGATTGAACATTACTAGGCAGACGTGCAGTAACTAAAGAGTGAACACCATCCATTCGAACTTACATTGGACACAAACAATCATGCAACTTTTTTTTGGCCGCCTTTCTATCTATATAGCAGGCTAGCGAAAAAGGGCCGCCCGATACAGGGAAGTCTTAATCGATGCTTTTTGAGACCGAAAAGAAAGATATTTGAAATTGGGAATTGGGATGGGAGATTCGCTCAGTTGGAATCTTGGTTTGACACTCTGGAGTGAGATGATGGATGATGTTTTAATGGTTGACTGCTCAATAAAGAGGACAATCGAGTGTTTGGAATGTGAGGAATGACACAAAAGAATTTGGGGAGCCACTTTTGATTCACGAAAAGAGAATTTGCTTCGAACTTATTAGATAAAAGAAAAAATACACGTGAATCTTTATACAACTCAATACAGAAGCTACAGTTAGCAAGAGAGAGGTCTACGGAGAGAAATAGAGAGAGAACACGCAGTTTTCTTTCCTGTATATATTCTTATTTCGTTTTCTCTGCATGCGGTTGTCCTATGGTGGACTGCACGTGCGATGACCCATCGCGTTGCAGTTATCGTATTTTCACGATTATATTTCGAACGTTTTTTCGAGGACTGGTCTGGAACTGCTGGAACGCCGAAGAATAAAATTTGATCTCATGCCGACTTTTAAGATTTTAAAGGGTCTGATCGCTATCGCTGTTGACCTTCCTTTTTTTTTCTTCTTTTTTTTTTCTTGATTTGGCCATCAAACACCATTTCACTAGAGGACATCTTTGAAGTTGGAGGTTCAGAGTTCAAAGCTTGACTGTCGAAAAAATTTCGTTTTGATTCTGGTCGTGAATATATGGAATGCCATTAGCACGGAAACAGTGAATGCTCGGAATGTGATTGAATTTTGCAGAATGATAAACATGCAGTCCTTTAATCGCTTCTTAGAAAGGACGCAGTAATTGAAAAAAGAGTGTTTTCGTTTTAAGGTCTTGGTTTTAGCAGCTCACACCCTTTTCGGCAACCATCCTCAAATCATCGTGGCTGAGCGGGGAGAGAGCTCAGCCTGGTTGCTGGAGGTTTGCGGATCTGGTCGAACCCCTGGAAAGGGGATCTTGGCAAAGTCCCCACTAGGACTGCCAGCCATGGTAGCGTGAGAGACTACCATGGTCCTTCAGCAGCTATGGGAACTATTCTGGCCAATTCTGGACAGTCAATCGGCCCCTACGATGATCGGAGGTTTCCCAGTTCCAATCCCCGGGTTTGCTCCACCCCATACCAGATGTTTCTTGTCTCAAAAAAGTCTGGTAATGTTCAAAATTGAGCCGGTTCAGCCACACGAGTATTAAATTGTTTCGGGTGACTTAAGGCTAAAAAAAATCATTAAAAAAAATAAATTATGGTAAATCTCATTTTGTTATTATTATATTATACACCTGGACTCGAAAGAGCACTGGGTGTGGCCTTATGCACAATTTACTTATCCGACCATCATTTTGCTTAACAGTAATGGTGAATTAGGCTACATAATGGCAGCGACTCTTAATTCCTTTTGCTTTTCATTGCTAATGTTGTCTGGCTGATTTAGCAAAAAAAGAAAATCTAAATAGTTCTGAGCTATAGTGTTTGTGGTTACTACCCCAGGACCTGAGTCTGATGCGTGCCTCTGTGATGCACTTGTAAGTAATTACCTGAGTAACATGCACACCCTGGCGGGTGTGGTGAGAGTATGAATAAACAGTATGTGTATTGCTGAAGCTTCTCTTGTTAGGCGCTGCCTCTTCACTCACTTATTAAGCAACTGAGCAACTTGTGGTATTGTCGTTCATTTCACACTGGCTTAGGCCACCCATTAGTTCCTGTAAAATACCGTAAAGTCTATTTTACATGAGCCATGCCCTATGGTTTGCCCATTTTGCTAAATCTGCATGTACCAGGGCTGTCATCAGTTCCACTGTCGACATTATGGAGCGGGCTCCGCTTTCTTTGCTGTTTGGCTGTCAATCGGATCGGATCGAATTTGCCTTGTAATTTCTAAACAATAAATGACAGCTTCTTGGGGTTTGGGCCATTGGAACGGTGGTGAAAAAATCGTGAAAATGGTGTATTCAAACGTCCAAATCGGTCGACGAAAAGTGAAAATATCTTGAATTTGGTGTATTACCGCATAACGCCGCCCGTTTATCATCAACAATTAATCTTTTAACAATCGGATGCTTTGAAAAATTAGAAACGGCTTCGAGTCTCTTTGTTGTTTTGATTTTGGCTCTTGCTATTGGACCATTTTGTCACCCTGATGATTCCTCAACCCCATGTCCGATTCCGGATTTTTCTTTTGATAAACCTTGTCTGGACTCCCGTGCTATTGCAGGCATAGTTTGGTTTGGATAGTCCTTGTGGTTACCGCATGATGCGCGGTCTATGATTACTTTGGAGTGTCTTCATAACGGAGCTGCGCTCCAATAATATTTATTTATTTTTTTAAAATTAAGGCATTAGAACGACATCTAAAGTAAAACCAAACAACCCCAATAAAACTATGTATCAGAGTGTCTGCACTGCATAGGAGTATGCTGAGCAACCAATCTTTGGTTGAACGCAATAAAGTTTTGATTTTGCACAATTTCACTTGTTAAATCCTTCCAATCACGGATAGTTTTGGAAAAAAAGAATTAGCTAAAACATTTGTTCTGCACTGAAATCTTCTAATCTTCTTAACGTGATCATGCCTCCCCATGTAGTTAGGGGAGACAAGGTAGTCAGTAGGATTCAAGATTGTGTATTCCTGTGGAAAATCTTGTGTAGCAGTCCAAGACGCCATTCCATTTTGCGAACGTGCAAAGGCTGCCATCCTAAATTATTCATCAGGCCAGACAGGCGGGCACCAAACGTAAATTCAGTAAACACCGTACGGGTAGCACGACGCTGCACACTTTCAAGAGCATGAATTAAAAATTGAGCATCGGAATCCCAGACTGCACAGCAGTAGTCAAGTTTAGATCTAACCAATGCATTGAAAACTAATTCTCTGGTGTGTGGTGGAGCGCCATGAAGTACACGGTTTATGAATCTGACTTTGGCGTTCGCTTCGGCACAAAGACTCAAAATATGGTCATTCCATTTCAGCTAATTAGTAATTTGTACTCCTAGAATAGACAGTTTATCCACCACCTGAAGAATATCTCCACCCATAGTGTACTCTGGAATAACCACATTTTTATTTCTAGAAACTGATAAAACTTTGGTCTTGCTAGCATTCAGATTCATTTTCCACTTCACGCACCAGTCTGTGATACGCTCCAAATCATTTTGTAAAATTTTTCTATCCATAGCCCCAGAAATAATTTTGTACAATGTGGAATCATCTGCAAAGAGTGCTTTGCTAGATTCAATTACTTCAGTTAAGTCGTTTATGTAAACTAAAAACAGAATAGGGCCACTAACAGATCCTTGTGGCTCGCCAGATGAGACTGGAGCTTCCGTCGACCTTGCATCGTTTACAACCACAAACTGTTTCCTGTCCTGAAGAAATGCCCGATATCAGTCGACAACTTGTGCAGATGCGCCGTAGCTTTTAAGTTTCAGAAGCAACAGGTCGTGCGGCACCGAGTCGAATGCTTTGGCCATGTCTAAGGCAATAAGGTCAACAGTAGCTCCTTCGTCAAGTCCAGTAGCAATTCCATGTATCATATCCAGAAGCAATAGTTCACATGATGACAGTTTTCGGAAGCCAAACTCTCTCTGAGAGAGAAGGTTGTTTAGTTCCAAATGTGTCACAAGATTGCTAACAAGTGCATACTCCATCATTTTGCAGCAAATAGACGTCAGTGATACTGGACGATAGTTGCTTACAACATTCCTCTTTGCAGTTTTCTGCAACGGCACTACTGCAGTGATCTTCCAGTCATTTGGCACCACACCCTCATTCAAACTTTGCCTGAAAATATGCAATAGATACTTTGCAGTCACTGCCTGTGTCCTTTTCAGCATGTAACCAACAATACCATCTGGACCCGCTGCTTTACCATCTTTGAGATTTGAAATAAGGTTCAAAATACCTGTGTAGGCTATATCGATGTCTGGCATAAAATCGGTGCACCTGAACGTCAAAGTAGGAGTTAGGTCTCCTTCATCTGGCTTCGTAAAAACAGATTCAAAGCAACGATTAAATTTATTTGCACGCTCAGTATCGTCAGCAACAAGTGTACCATCATGAAAAAGCATGGCTGGAATGCCACATTCCTGTCTATTTGTTTGTTTAACATATGCCCAAAATTGTTTTGGGTTCTTTGAAAAAGTATGCCCCAGGTTCTCCATGTATTGTTGCTTTCTTTCTTTAAGCAACTGTTTAACAATTTTCTGATGGTCGTTTGCTTTTGCCCATAGCTGTGCAGATCGACATTTCCTTGCTTGTTGCCTCAGTCTCCTTCCCTTCCTAACTGCTCTTTTTATTTCAATATTTACACTGCACACACTGCGTGTATTTATGCACAGTTTGCATATCGTTCTTGAAAAGTCGCCAGTTTTCTTCAACGGATCTTTCGACTGCACAGGTAGCAAAATTAACAGAGATTACCAAGATCATCATTTATCTTGGACCAGGCAGCCTTATCATAACGCCACACATAGCTTCCTTCTTCTTTTTCATGTTTGATGAAAGATGCTGGTAATACCACCCGAACAAGTGAGTGATCTGACACCCCTGTTTCAACAGAGACAGACTCCGTTGCACACGTTAATGTGGTGAAAAATAAATCAAGACAGTTTTCCCGTCTTGTAGGTTCATGAACAATCTGTTCCATGCCAAATTTGTCCATCATTCTCTGAAGGGAATCGGGTTTAACAGACGCGCAAGAGTTCATCCACTCTTCATTGTGCCACTTTAAATCCGGATGGTTAAAATCACCCGCAATTACCACATTACGGCAGTTTCCAGGCAACGTAAAGCACATCAATTGCATCTTTATCTTCTTGTGGCCTATAGACACAAGCAGACCAGAAAATTTCAGAAGCAATGGTCACCTTACACCAACAGATCTCAGACCCCCCCAGAATCCTCAACAGTGATTTGTTCACTTTCCAACGAATCTTTGACTGCAATCAAAACTCCACCAGCTCTACTTTGTCTATCTCTTCTATACACATTATAGTTCCTAGGAAACCAGCAATATGTCTGATCTTCTTCGTTCAGCCAAGTTTCGGTGCACACCAATATGTCGGGCAATTCACTAAGTAGCAACTCGTCGAGCTGTGTTTCCTTGTTCCGAATGCTCCGATAATTCGCAAGCAAGACAACTAATTCACTATCAGAGATTCGCAGGAGGCTGGTCGCTGGCTGTTGTGTGAGTTTGCTTTATTGACTAGAGAGTTGCATTCCTCTTCACTATTTTCCCTCCCCTTAGGATGAGGTCTGGGTCGGTTTTTCTCTCTCTCTCGCAGCTGCCTTAACAAGTTTTTTGTTTCCTCGCATTCGTGTTTTGATTTGTCTGGAGAGATAGCTACTTGTTTAGCTGCCAGAGCAATTTTGTAGTTTCTACATCTATACCCTTTACTTAGGAATAATTCCTTTTCAGATTGGTTTTGAAACCTCACAAGTAATGGACGGTTTCCCTGCTCGTGTTTTTTGCCTAGTCGGTGAAACTTTACATTTACTTTGTCAGTAACATCCAGGTGCCGCCCCCCCCCCCCCCCCCCCTTTCTCATGGGTTTTACTTACGCTATTTTTTTTTCGTGTTAGTAGTTTCTTTACTAATAAAGTATGGCCTAAAAAAAACTTTCAGAAACGGTCCCTCTTTGATCGCGTATTAAAAAAGAAGAAACACTAGAAAAAGGATTCTATATTATGATGGGTGAGGGGATGTCCTTTTCGCTCCTCCCTACCATTAGAATCCTTTTTCTAGTGTTTCTTCTGTTTTTTTTTTTATATTATGCGATCAAGGAGGAACGTTTCTTTAGGCAATACTATAGTCTTCACTGAAACAATTTTTTTGTAAAGTTTGTGCCATGTAAGTAAGGCTCTGGGGTCCCTTGCAACCGCCAACCCAGTTCCTACTCCACTGGTTACTCCGCGCGTTATTTTTTTTTTTTTTTTGGCATATGCCTTCTGGTTCCATACAGCTTTCAAGTTGATGCTGATGTTGTACAATGTGTCGCTGAAAAGTTCGCGTTTCGCTTTACTGTAGGATTTGCATTTTGACGGCGTATCGTCCACTTAATACTTTGTTAGCATTCATGGTGTTCTAGGCTATCAATCTGATTTGATGGCTAGCTCGCGTCAGCCATTGTGCTTTGGTGCTCCACCACTTTGTTGATTAGGCTGCGATTTGATTTATTGTGCCGTGGTGCAACGCTAATTTCGGGTTTGCGGCAAATTTTAGTTTGAAGTGTGCCAAGGTCGTCGGGGTTCACGGATTCAGTCGTTGTAAATAATTTGGTGGTGATAATGTTGGAATGATATTTATGAATCACTCCGCTAGGCTTCTGCCTTACATCACTGGCTTTACATTCAAAGGGAATGTTGCACAGCCGCCGTGCAAACCGAATGTTACGTGATGGTTGAATTGGGGTTGGGAGATGGTGCTTGCAATGAGGGGTATCCCAGCTGGTGGGTAGCGGAGCCCAGAGGAAGGGATGAGGTGGTTCAGTGAGGAACAACTCCCACTGACATATTTTTTTTATGCTTTATGTTAAATTACTTGATTTTAAGTGATCAACTGGCATTAATAGGCCGAAATACCTGTGTCGATAACATTCAGTCCAATGGAGCCCCATACAAGCAGTAGTTTCTGCTTTTTATCTGGCTGAAGCCAGTCCTGTTTTGAGCTTGATACTTTATGTAATGATTTTTTGTTAATTACTCCCTATTGAGTCGCTGATCACAAATTTTATCCAGCTTCAGGGGGCCGCTCACCTCCCATCCCCACCCCAACTAGGAGCCACAGCAATAACTAGCACAATTTATACATGAACACTGAAATTTGCATTTTTTTTTGTGGAGGGGGGGGGGGGCTTACAGCCATTAGGATTGGGGGTGGGGGGGGGGGGGAATGGCACCACTGCTGGTCGGGGAAAGCATATAACGAATGTGTTTACTTTTTAATTACTTTATTTAAGCCATACGCACCCGAAACATGCTCTTATCGATTTACCGGCTTAGTTTTTTACCTGGCTCCACACGATTTTAGAAGCAGAAAGAAGTGTTGAAAATGAGGGATAGTGAGGATTTGACAGGGAAATCACCTATCATGATGGCAGGGGTTGAGACACGTGTCCAGAATAGGCCAGAATACATCTCATATTATAGCTGATTGAAGGAGCCTGATATCGTTTCTCACTCTACCCTGAGCAGAGTTGGACATGTCACGTGTTTTTTGACCCAGTCATCCGAAAATGGGTTAGTCTGGGACCCGACCCGACCCGACCCGACCCGTTGGAACAAAATCTGGCCCGTTTGTTCCGCAATTTACAAAAACACTCCAGACTTGCAATGCTAGTAGTCGTAACTAAATTTAAGCTAAAATTCACCAGAGCAGACGGTTTTTTTTTTAATTTGTTGCTTAATTTACTGACAGAAGCTTGAAATGTTTTATTTAAAAATAGTCTTTTGGGAATTAATCTCTTCGAAGACTTGAATTAAAACCATGCTCTCCATTTTAATCTGTGACTTGTTAATGTGGCGTTGCAGTCCAAGTCAGGTCGCTGGGTTTTACCCGAAAATTCCAGGTACGGTGCTCTGGCCGATAACGTGACCCGGTCCAATTCTGACCCTGCACGATATATTTGACAGGCAGTTTGTGAGGGTCCCCTTTCCGTGTTCCGATTAGCTCTTACTCCCTTTAGCTTGGCTCAGCTCTCTCACCGCTCAGCCACCACGAGGTCACCTGTTTTAGTGACCTATATATGATCTATTGAACCATGACTGGATGACCCGGATTGACCCATAGTGACCTGGTGAACCATGACCCTTTCCCCTTTCATATCTGACCATTGCAAACGGCCATGTACTCTCAAATTAGACTTATATATTCTGTCGTTGGCAGTGAGGACGGTTATGTAATACGTATAGATCAGTGGCAATAACGCTATATTGGCTACGGTCTAGCATTCGGGTAGCAAGGTGCACTAGATTAAAATGGAGGTAAAAACAACGGCACTTTTAGTCAGTGGAGTGCTTAGAGAGCGGATTTTTTAGGCCTAAAAAATGTTGTTTCCTCCAATGCTGCGAGGTTATAATCGGAAATGAAAAGATTCCACTTCCTAAAAATGTCAGCAACTGCCAACGAATCGGAAAAAATCTTAGACCTAAGAAATCCGCTCTAAAAGTACTGGTTTTAGTAAGACGCCCTTTTGCCCCTTCATGTTTATCCAGTGCCCCTAGCAGGTAGCCCAATTACTGGCTTCAGCATATATAATAATAGCCTACGACGTTATTGTCACTGCTGTACTGTATACATTTACATCCGTGTATGCACGTTTTGTGTTGATAATCGTAAACCCCTGTGTTCTCTAAACGGGCAAAAAATTAATAACCGCGATTGTACGTTAGTGATCGCAATTCTTCACGGCTTCTTTTCAAGTAACTGCACTTTTGAAAATAGCTATTGTTCAAAACTTAACCACGGAAACCTAATAAAGGTGTATAATTAAAAGCTTCCCACCCGACATTTTCTTAAATTTAATTCTCCTAAGGCCGCCCGCGCACTGAGCGACTTGGCCGCGCGGCCAGGTTGCTGCAGCCAATGAAAATAATTAGTGCGCGGTTTTACATAAACGGTAAACATTCTCATTGGCTGCAGCGACCTGGCCGCGCGGCCAAATTGCTCAGTGCGCGGGTGGCTTTAGGTTTGACCTAATATTTTATAAGGTTTTAAAAAAAAAGAGACGATATTTTCAATCTTTTCGTCGAGGAGATGATATTTTCAATCTTTTCGTCGAGGAGATGATATAAAAAAAAAAAACGTATAGGTAAATGAAAATGTGATTCCAAAGACGTGGTGGTCCTTTTTTCGTCGTTCTTTGTCACTCTCTGGGACGAACCATTTCTATCAGTAAAACGCAATTACAATACATAACCACAAATATGTGTCATATACTGTGTATACTTTGATCATTGAACATGAACGGCGATGCAGTTATGCTCATCTCACGTGAGCTTGGTGGACTGTAAAGAACTGCTCAAAAATGGTTTGAGTACCTTCTTAAACCTTAATCGTAGTTTATACTCGATAATTGATAATTCCTAAATTTTCATTATGTTTATTATGATGGTTCTTTGCTGTTCCAAAGCCTCTTCGACCCCATTTGGGTCGCGAGACAAGTTCCAAATGTATTTATTTCATGTGGAAGTACGGCCTATAGGATTTAGTTCTACACGGATGTTCTACTTCGATTATCTGAGTTCAATTTTTTTTATAACTGACCACACGGATCTACATCGATGTGTAGGGGGTAGCACTTTCGTGTGGTGGCATTTTGACGGGACTTCGTATTTGGTTCCACAAGTTTTTCCGACAAATTTTTAGGGCTTATTCCTTGCGGGACTAACAGCCTTATTCCAGAAACCCTTCACGTGTGAGTGTGAGACAGCAAACGTGAGTGCAAACATGTATGGTAAGGGTCGACAATTTTAGGGCAGTCACAAACGTGAATGTGAGTGTGGTGAATTAATTGCATCTGAGGGCATTTCTATAGACACCCTTTGACCCTTATACACTCACCCTTAGTCCGACATGGACCTTGAGTGGAATTCTGGAATTACGGATGTATTCCAGAAATCCGCTCAAGTGTGAGTGGGGCTAAATGTGAGTGTAAGGGTCAAAACGAATCTACAGAAATACCCTTAGATGCAAGGACACGCACATTCGCTTTAGTGGCTGTACTAAAATTGTTGACCCTTACCTTAGATTTTTGCACTCACATTTGCCCTCTCACACTCACACTTGAGTGGATTTCTAGAATACGGCTGTAAAGGTTTCTAATGTAGCCTTCAGAAGGAGCTTTAAAAAAAAAGTCCGTAGGTCGGTGATACGTTTTGATCTCTTGTTCTCTCGACTAGAAAACCAAGCTATTCGTTAAGTCGATTCTCGTGGGGTCTCTTGAACCCTCATAATCTCACTTTCCTTGCGTGGGCGTTCATTCTAGTGCTGAAGGGGTTAAGAGGGGGTAGAAGTTAGCTTCGAATATTGTTTATTTTGGCGCGAAATTCCCGTTAAGAGTGGCGTATATTGAACCCTGTTTTTATGGTTGTAGATTTCGTCGATGTGGTGGCGACATTGTGAGTCACCCCTACACGACAAAAAAAAATGAAAGGAAACTGCATCCAAAGTTAGTTGGAGGGTCGTAAAAATTGATTGTGGGGCTCAGAAGAATGGGGGTAGAGAATCGGGGGGGGGGGGTAAACTTACACTCTTGGGATGAAAGAGGGGCTGCTTATCTGATCTTAGCCGAATTGAATTTGTAGCTTTTATCTGCAATATATAGGAGTTGTGTATTTGCTGTTTTGACTTGTTGTGTTTTTCTTTGTTTACTGTGTGTTGTAGTTTTATTACCGAAAATAAATTACGTCCCGCCGCCATATTTACACCTTTGACTACTAACCAACTCCTTTTGCCGCATTTTGGGCGGGCGACGTAGTACAACAACGCAATGAGCCCAGCCAGTTGGCCAGCAATTTGGCCGTAAATTAAGGAAATTAATTTCCAAAAATGCCTTGCGGCATAGCTATGAATTGCTGGGCTCATTTTGTTGTGGTACTCATGCTTTGTTTGATTTTAAGAAAAAAAAAATCTTTTTTATAACGCTTAGGCTACACGTTGCAGACTTTAATTTCCGATAGCTTGAACCCAACGCAACATTTCATTTCTGGTCAAGTGAACATCAAGAGCTTGGTGCTATGAGTTACTGCGTTACAACATCGCTTTATTCTTAAGAAAGTGTTGAGAGACCTTCCCTGGCAACTTTCGAATCCCTTCCCAAAATGTTACAGGAAGCAGAGCAAAGACCTTTCTTTGTACAGATGTCAAAACGATTTCCCCCATCCTTGCAAAATTTTATTTTCAAATTTCAGCACAGACTAATACACAATCGCTTGCACCACATCCTAGCACTGTGTGTGTGGGTGTAAGGTTTGACTTTGGTCTCCTTAGTTAAAGCGAAAATTTTACTTTGTGCACTTGCAAACCCCCCCCCCCCTTCTGTTTTTTTTGCCCCTTTTTGTCCTTTTCTATGTCTTAAAATCATGAAAAGGTACCATTAAAACAAAAGCAAAAACCTTTTAAACAAAAGTAAAAACCATTTAAACAAAGGTTTCTAGTTGCCTTGAAAATATCATTACCTTTTTTATAGCATTCTCCTTCTCAAAATGCTGTTCAATCTAGAGAAATTAAATCGAAGATGTCCTTCCGGTTCGCTACCTTCATGTAAAAGCCGAAGCAGAGCGGTATGCTCACCTTTTCTTCTCTAGCCGCTGTGCTTTCACTTCGCTCCTGCTGCGTTCCTCGTCCCACGTTCCGCATTCCTCGGTAACACCGTTCCCATGCCACGTGCCAAAGGGACGCCGAGGACGGTTCATCGTCCCGCACTCCTCGTTCCGCGTCCCCTCAAGCTTGGTCAGTTGCGAACAATGTTGAAATCCTTGAACTAATGACGGAACAGGATTCGTTGGAACAAGCGCTTCCACCTCCGAATCCCTTTCTTTCCGAGCCATCCCTACCGTTGTCCTGCTACACTGCAGCTACGTCCCCAATTCCATGTAGCCAGCCTCTGCCGGTACGGGACCTGTGTTGCCTTTCCAAAGAGCTCTCTCAAACAAAGGAACGATATGCTTGCCTTAAACTCCAACTTAAAGCTCGGAAGGTTGCTGCCAAACTGGCCTCCTCTGTGGGACCGCAACTCACTCCTCTGGATTTGTCTTCACATTCCTCTCATCCCTCGGTAACTGGGCGTTCCGCCACTCAGCGGACCGAGAATCCACTCACCTCATCCCAAGTGCATACTCTTATGGACGCTTCCCTTCAAACTTTTTAGCGAAAGGCACCTGTCTCAGCCTATACTTCGTCTATTGAGGATGCTGGTCCTTCTACCGTTCCGGATAATCCACCTCCATGTTCCGTTCCGCCAGCTTCTTTGCCGACTCCACCCGTTCCTCCTGCGGACAACGACTTTTGATTCTTACTACTCACCTGACCCGTCCCTTTCAGGTCAGCCTGGCCTTCCGTTCCAGGGGGATCCTGATCCCTCGCAGTTCCCACTTCCTGAACTATGAAAAACTGTTAAAGGGATCATTCCGGACTGTTTCCCGTACAAGCCTTCCTCTACCTCCGACCCAGTCGCCAAGAACCGTGGCCTTGCGACTGGTTTTGGCTTTGGCCTGTGTTATCAACTCCCACACCAGCCTCCGTTGTTGGGACAGTCAACACGTTACTCTGGATCGGCAGCGTCCTCCTCGGTAACGGGACGCCTCTCGAATTGGACAAAGAGCCACTTCCACCTCATCCTGGCCGTGAAAGTTCCTTCTTCATCGGAGAAGGAACGGCAAATCCCAGAAACTTTGACACCTATCCTCAGTCGGAATTCCTTACCACTGATACTAAATTGGACTTCGGCTCCTCCCTCTATCTTCCTCACAGAGCTGCAGTTCCTGTTTTCATGCTGCGTGACAATGACCGCATCGTCCGCCTTGGCCTTTGTGCTGCGTCCCAAGCAGACGTCCTCAGCACTGCCGCTAACGCACTGTGTGAAAGACTCTACACGGATCCTCCTCCGGATGACACTCGCCAACTGGCGTTCCTCATCAATCAAGTCTTCAGGGAGAGTTGCTTTGCTACCTACCATGCCATGAATTGGTTCACGCGCGCGCTCTTCAACTCCACGCTCCTCTTACATAGCCCTGAACACTGCGCGTATTCACCACGATTCCACTCGTCATCTTCTTCGGAATCAACCCATCCACGAATCAGAATCTCTTTTAATAATAAATAGTAATAATAAATAGTTTGTTGCTAGAGCAACTGGTCTGGTAAGGATCACATCGGATCACTGACTGCCAGCCAAAGAAATGACAATCAAATTTCCAAAATAAATGGGAACAATGAAACATGAAGATAAAAAAAAATACATTGAGAAGCATGGCCAGGAAAAGTTTTGATGGGAAGGAAAGGTTTTCGGGGATCGCCTGCCTTGCCACCAAGGTAAGACCTGCCAGGGACTCAAAGGTCCCCGATGGCATCGCCAGGCGAGTGGAAAAAGGGGTAGATTGGGAGGCCAATTGTTATATACCAGTAAACTGGAGAAAAAGATTGTTAAAAAAAATATTAAAAACTTTAAAAATTAAAAAAAAAAAACTAAAAATTTAGTTTACTGAGCAGTACTCAGGTCGCTTTAAAAACGTTGACAAGTCGATCAAATTTAAAATTTTTTTGAAGCAGTCAAAAAGCAGTCAGTAGCCCCTCACCTTGACATCTCCCGCAAGCCTTGTTACAACAAGAATTGCCAGAATCGACATCCACGTTCCGCCCCATCCTCCAAGCCTGACCACCCTACGGAAGATCGGAAGGTCACGTAGACATCAGAACCACTGTGCCACGTTCCGCATCGACCTTTCCATCCTCCTCCCAGGGACGAGGATGTGGTCGTTCCCTGGGACGCCCCTCCACTCCTGATAGATGTCAACATTCCTCCTCTCGTTCCCTAACCAGGGGACGTGACAATTACTGACATTTCACCTCCCCCACCAGAAGTAGGGGGGACGTCTTCGGTTCCATGTCAAAGCTTGGCAGAAATGGCTTCAAGCCAAAGTTTTTACAGAAATCCCCTGTGCAAGGCCCACCTTGGGAACTGGAAGCACCAGCCCCCATTCCGCTCCGGACGGAAATCACGTCCCTCCTTCAAAAACAAGCAATTCGTGTTGTGTTGCCCCCGTTCACCCCAGGCTTTTATAGCAGCATTTTTTCTATGCAGCAAGAAATCAGGTGGAACGCGCCTCATTTTCAACTTAAAACCACTGAATCAGTTCATCCTCAATCCACATTTTCAAATGGAAACAGTCTCCTCCATCCGAGACTCATTACAACCCAACGATTGGACAGTGTCACTAGATCTTGCGGATGCATACCTTCACATTCCGCTTCATGCCTCTGTCCGCCACTTATTCCGTTTTCTACTAGGCGGAACAGTGTTCGAGTTCAAGTTCCTCTGCCTTCCCTTCGGACTGAACGCCACCCCCACGCATCTTAACCATGGTCCTACACCCCGTTATATCCACCAGCAAGGTATCCGCATCCATGCCTTCCTAGACGACTGTTTTCTACCCCATCCCAACCAGTCAACACACTCAAACAGTCTACACAACGTCGTATCTCTTTTTCATCACCTAGGACTTGGGATTAACCTTCCGAAATCTCGTCTTCAGCCCGCTTAATCTTTCGTGTTCCTCGGGGTATTCTTCGTCCTCAAACATTCAACAATCATGCCATCCCTGGAACGCATCGAAAATCACCTACGTTCCGCCAGCACCTTCCTACACATGCCTCTCCATACTTTCCGAGATCTCGCCTCCAACTTCGGAATCATCGACTCCTTCGCAGACCTCGTTGCTTACGGCAGGTGTGGATTGCACGGCCGTTACATCATTACCGTTCCGCTTACTGGGGCAATCCCCAACTGGCTCTACCTGTGCCGTCCCAACCTCTCGGTCCCTCCTTCCCCATCGACACCTTCAGGTGGTGGACGGACGTCCTCAACCTTACAGCTACAGTTCTTCACGAACCGCTCCCTCAGGTCCATCTTTTCACGGACGCTTCCCAATCAGGTTGGGGAGCCCACTTCGACAACCTTACCTTCTCAGGTGAATGGCCAACTGGGACGACGTTCCACATTAGTCACCTAGAACTATTGGCAGTCCTCCTCGGCCTTCAACATTTCCGGGACCATGAGCTGGGCCAAACAGTAGACATAGACAACATAGACAACACAACTGCAGTTGCTTACCTTCGGAAGGGAGGCGGGACGCACTCCCTGTCCCTCTATCAAGTAACCTCTCGGACTTTTCAACTGTGCATCCAACTTCGTGTCTGCCTCCTACCACTCCACATTCCGGGGTCGCTGAACGTGATTGCCAATTCCCTCTCTTGACGAGAGCCACCCACCAGCGAATGGACGCTACATTGAACCATTTGCTCCCTCTTGTTCCGTCTCTGGGATCACCCTATGGTCGACCTCTTCGCCACGAGGTACAATGCCAGACTTCCCCTGTTCGTCAACCCCTTCCCGGATCCTCGTGCTTGGGCAGTTAACGCTTTAACCTTGAATTGGGATCACATCTACGCATATGCCTTTACCCCTCCTCGTCTCCTCCCTCTTGTCCTACGCAAAATCGCCAACTCGCACGGACAATTCCTCCTAATAGCACCGAATTGGCCTGTAGCAGCTTGGTTCCCATTGCTACTCAGCCTCCTCATCGACTCTCCTCGTTTTCTTCCGAGCCGTCCGGACTTCTTGTCCCAACACAGAGGAACGGTCCTCCACCCGAACCACCAGGCATTACGACTTCACGGTTGGCTACTATCATCCAGCTCCTCCGAGCATCTGGCGTTCTTGAGCACGAGGCCACTCGTATTGCATCACGAGCCATCCAACCCGACGACAGTCACTGGAAATGATGGCTTCGTTGGTGTGTCACGGAACAGGTTAATCCAATCTGCCCCCCTTTACACGACCTCCTCCGGTTCCTTACAACTCTGTTCAACAGTGGACTCAGGGGTTCCACGACCTTCGAATACCGTTCCGCCCTGAATGCTGTCTTCAAAGCGGCTGGTTACAAAGACCTCCTCACCGATTACAGAATTTCGTCTTTAATCCATTCCTTCCACCTGGACCGTCCATGTACTACACAACAGTTTCCCGATTGGGACCTGTCCATCGTCATTACGGCACTCATGGCTCCACCCTACGAACCTATGAGTTCATCTAGACTCAGCCACCTTATAACGAAGACGATGTTCCTAGTGGCTCTAGCCGCCTGCCTCCGTTGCAGCGAATTACAAGCCCTTTCTGCCACTGAAAAAGACTGCTCCTTTCTACCTGACTACTATGTGTAACGCTGACTCCAAGAACATCATTCCGTGCTGAGACTCAGAAATCCGACAAACGAACTCGTCCCTTCATCATTCCTTCCCTATCAACCATCCTAGGGGACGAAGAGGAACGGGCTCTCTGCCCAGTTCGGGCTATTCGTTTCTATCTAAAGGCCTCCAAACCTATACAACTAGGACGCTCTCAATTATTTCTCCCTTTTAGTAATAAAGTTGGCAACTTCAACACGCATGATTGCCACCTGGCTTAAAAGTTTTATCGTACAGGCCTGCGAAGCACTCGACATCAACTGAGTCTCTGAAGGCATCAGAGTAACGGCCCATGAACTTCGTGCAATATCCACGTCCTGGGCACACTACAGCAACATTCCCATCACTGACGCAATGGAAGCTGCCTCCTGGAGACATCCCACAGTCTTCACGTCCCATTATCTCCGAGATATTCCCATCAAGCTGAGGGACTTTACCGTATCGGGCCATTCGTTGCTGCCCGACGTATACTTCGACCCCTTTTACACACTTATTTTTCTGTGAAGGGAACCAATCGCTACCTGAGGGCACTTGAGTCAAATGGCGCCCACCGCCTTGACAAAGTCTATGGGATTGCTATAAAAAAGGTAATGTATATTTTCAAGGCAACTAGAAACTCCAAAATACCAGTATTACCTGGTTGATTTTGGTTTCTATTGCCTGTTGAAATATACATTACCTTGGTCCCTCCCTCCTCCCTCTTGTCGCCATTTGGGCACAATAGAGGTCCGAAAAGGTGAGCATACTGCTCCTCTTCGGCTTTCATATGACGGAGGCTAAGCAGTAAGCTGTGCAGTAGGTAGCGAACCGGAAGGACATCTTCGATTTAATTTCTTTAGATCGAACAGTAGTTTGAGAAGGAGAATGCTATAAAAAGGTAATGTATATTTTCAACAGGCAATAGAAATCATAATCAACCAGGTAATACTGGTATTTTAGAGTTTTAAACAAAAGAAATGATTACATATATCATTTTTCAATTTCAACTTCCCATGTTAAAGCCGAAATTTTGACGCCTAATTGAATATTAAGCTGCTATCTGTGAATATTTTTCGATTAAATTTGGTGTGGAAGCTTGGTCAACAAGCATACCAAAATTGATTAAAATCTACCGAAGCCAATCGGAGATCAGCAAATTAATGATCCGTAAAAAAAAAACGGTAACTATTTTTTTTTTAATAAATATGTAGAGCCGATGACAAGCGTTACCCTGTTTTTATCCAAATTTCTGCTGTCGGTGGACCGATATATCTAACAATTTTTCCTTCCACTATTTTTTAATGTCCTGGTCTTAAAAACGACAATATACCTAAGATTAGTAAGTGCTTGTAGTATATATTTAAAGAAACTGTTCAATTTTTATCCCTCCTTTAGGAATTATGAAACTTTTGTTCTTTAATTTTACGACGGGTTTTGTATTGTGGCGCTGATTGTCGCAGTTTTTTTCTTTTTTTTTGTTGTTCAACAAGCTGATAGCAAGATCATGAACTTCGCTGCGATACTCAGGGTTTTGTTTTATTTGGGTCCGTCGTGACCTTGACGTCCTGTTCTGTGGTCACTAAAAATTAACAATCAGGGCTTCAAAAGCAGCTGGAGCTTAACTTTTAAACCAAACTTGTTTAGAGCGGAATGCTGACTGAATCCGGACGAGAGTCTGATAAATCGATAATATCCTTCAGGCCTCGCTGTTTGTTGCTCCTCCGTAGCTCAATTTCTGAGTGGAGGACTCGTGCAGCTTGCAACGAAGAGGGGATTTTCCCAAAAGAGTCGGTTTTCACGCTTCATGGAAAAAAAAAGGTTCTTTTTTTTTTTAAATCGTCCTTAAAACTGCGTCAACTACTCACCTAAAGATTTTCTCCTTTTGTCGCGAGGGATCCTTGGGAACCCGATAAGCGAGCTAAGCACAGTCTTGAACAGGACGGAAAGCCAATGGCTCAACAAGAGTCAAATAAATGCAGATGCAAACCTGTTTGCGTTGCCTTTTGGACTTGAATGTTAGATTGCCCGAGCGGGGAATCGAACCCACGAACTTTGAAACCAAATGCCGAGGTCCTACCGCTGAGCTATACTGAGCTATACTGGCACCCACATCAAATATTCGGGCCTGGGACTAACTCCAACAGCGAGCACCGTCCACTGACTGAAATAGGAAAAAAAAATTGTACTGTTATGTAATTATTCCACCACAATTCTGCATAACGAGTTGGCTGCTTACCTTTGAAGGTTTCCCTGCCTAACAAGCTGACAGGCTTGGACTATAAAGTAGGCTACTGCTCTACTGTATATTCGTTGCCAGTGGATTGGAATATTTTGTTGGGAGCATAAAAATATTCACAATACGCACAAATCAGTACATTACTCAGTCATGTTTAACTCATAATTGAGGGGAGAATGTTACTGGCCGCGCGGTCCCCCTGAGTGACCGGGCCTGGGTACTGCAGGTCCCTGCTGACACTTCCAAAACTATATGTTTTATTAAATATGCACTTCAGGCTGTGTCAGTATGGCTCAGCGGTAGGACCTCGGCCTTTGGTTTCAAAGGTCGTGGGTTCGATTCCCCACTCAAGAAGTATGACATTTAAGTCCAAAAGGCAACGTAAATAGGTTTGCATGTAAGCACAGTCTAGTAGTCAAGAGTCGTGGTCTTCGAGCCAAGAGTATGCGAGACCGAATGGTTGTACCTACCTACCTATGCACACACAAGAAGAGAAAAAAAAACGACCTCCCTACAGTACGTCCTGGCATTGAAGGGAAAAATAAATATCATGAAACAAATTACTAACGTTGTTGAACTGTTGGTCACTCCTTCACTGCCAGGGAAGGGATATACCCTCGCGTAAAAACGCAAAAACTAAGCCCAAGAAAGAACAAGCGGCTGCAGTGACTACGCAGTCTCAACCAGTCTTCTGTGCACTGCCGCTATTTACACTGCATACCTTCGGGGTTTTTTTAAAATTAATTTTCACTAATTTTTGAACGCTGAATCTAATGGGGAATACCGTTTGTCTTTATCTGGTACCCTTTCATAGATGATGGGCTCACTTGTCGGCCACTCCGGCTGCTTTCGAGCCACCTCTACGAAAATGTTGAGGCAAATCACGCACTTCAACAGCGATCTCTACTATATAATTTGAAAGCAGTAACCATCACAATGGATGGTTAAAAATGTGTTTCTGTCTGCCATGAAAATATCATTACCTGATCTTTTACGATTCTCCTTTTCTCAATGCTGTTTGTACTAGAGATTAGAGTTCTGGAGTCGTCCTCGCGCCGCTATCCACTGCACTTCCTACTGCGCAGCCTCCGTCTATATAAACTTTGTCGGCGATCGATGCTTCATCTTTTCTTCTCCATGTCTCCTCGCGTTGGACGTGCTGTGTACTGTTCCTCATTTCGTTTGTCTGTGAGCGCCTGCTGATGCCTCGAACGAAGGGGGCGCCTTGTAAACCCCTGGCCAGGAAGGCCACTCCGCCACCCTCTGCCGAATCCTCGCAGGTGGATCCACCTCTGCCTTGCTTCTCTACCTTGTCCGCGGTTACCTGGGGACAGTGCTCTGTCTCCCACGGTCCCCTTCACGATCCTCTACCATCGGGCTCTGCTGTGACCTCCGGCCCTGTTCTTGATACAGCGACAACGTCTCCTCTTCATTGTGGCTCGGCTCGGCCCACTCTTGACTCGCGGTCCCTTCAGAACAAGCTCTTCCAAGCTACAAGCTACAAGTTAAAACACGAAAAGCCGCTGCCAAGCGATCTTGTGTGGTCCACATACGGTCCCTTGAACCTTTCCTCCCGGTCCTCCCGGCGCTCGGTGACCTCCCAGTCCTTGATTACTGAACGCCATAGCAAACGAACCACGGAACGTGTCCACGAGTTAATGGAGACAGTGCTTCGTTCTTTCAAACGAAAGCAACCCGCTACGCCTACGATTCCGGCTCCATCTCGTTTTACGGGGGATTGGGTTGCCTCTGCTGCCCAGAAAACAAAGCTGTCTAATTTGCAAGTCCCCGGCCATTCCCAACAATTGGATTCACCGGCCTTCCATCCTGTTCTGTCTCAATGGCCTTCTCGATCGCTTCCCCCGGACGTTTCGGATGGCTCGGACTCCATAGTTGAGGACGTCCCCCACGTCTCAGTTGCTTCTGACGATCCCCCTTCTCAGCACGCACACTGCGAGCCTCCCTTTCCAGGCTAACCAGATCCTTCTGAGTTTCCCCTTCTTTGCAGTGAAGTACAAACCCTGTCTGCCTCGGCCAGTGACTGTTTCTTCCGTGCGGACTTCAATGGAGTAACCCGGGCCCCCCCCCCCCCTCGCACTTCCTTCGGAACCAATACTCAAAAACCTTGTGAACGATCCCTCCCTTTCGCCATCCCATCGCTATCCAACATTCTTGGTGACGAACCAAAGCGTCAACTATGTCCTGTACGAGCCCTTCACTTTGCAAAGGTCGCTCACAGCTTTCCCTGCCCTTCACGAATGCTTTCGGCGAAACGTCTACTCGGATGATTGCGACCTGGATCAAGACGGTCGTCTTTAACGCCTGCAACGCCTTGGACCTCGACTGCGCCGACAACAACATTCGGATCACCGCCCACTAATTTCGAGCCATCTCGGCGTCCTGGGCCTTCCACAGTGACATTCCCATCACAGACATCCTTGAAGCGGCTTCTTTGCGTAGCTCTACTGTCTTCACATCCCCTTACCTTATGGATATGTCCTCTCGGGCCAATGGCCTCTACCTTCTTGGGCTTTTCATGGCTGCTAGGCGGATCCTTTAAACCCATTAAGCAAATGCATTTGTTTCTGTTCAAGTAGAACTCTTCGCCTTCGTTTTGGTTCGCAAAGTATTATACTTTTGGGGAAGCCAGCTCCCAACTCTAGAGTACCCATCAGGTGGTGCCCTCCGCCACTTTGACGAGGTCTAGTAGAATGCTAGAATTCCAGGTACTGCATATTTTCGTCGTCATATAAAAACATCAAAATACCAGGGGCGCCTGGTCAATTTTGGTTTTCATTGCCTAACCGAAAATATACCTTCATCCACCCTAACAGACTGGCGTGCACTTGGGGGGGAATTGTTCATGCCCTTTTAGGAAAATGCCCTTTTGCAAAAAACATAAAAAAATCAAAATGCAAGGAGCACCTTGTCAATTTTGGTTTCTATTGCCTAACCGAAAATATACCTTCACCCCACCCTACCTCCCATCTGTGTCATCACCAGGGTACTGTTGAGGAATAAAAGATATGTTGGTCACTCGTGACGCTTTTATATACGGAGGGGAAATCGGAACAGATGCGCATTGGGCTGCGAGGCTGGCGGTCTCCGTAACTTTTTTCTCTAACGAAACATTGGGAAAGGTGAATGGCAGAATTCTAGGTAATGGATATTTCCAGTTAGGCAATAGAAATCAGAATTGACCAGGTGCTTCTTGCATTTTGATTTTTTTTTTTTGTTTTTTTACAAAAGGGCTTTTTTCTAAAAGGGCATGGGCAATCCCTCCCCCCCCCCCCCCCCCCCCCCAGTGCACGCCACTGTTTTCTAAGTAAGGTTGAAAATTAAACGGGTACCATTGAACAACTTTAGTTAAAAGACGCGTACCACATTTTGATAAAAAGAAAAAATACAATTCGTCAATTAAATTATGGTTAAGGAAAACAAAGTCTACTAAGGGGAAGGGAGATTCTAAGCGGAAAACCTCAATTCACCCATGGAGGGCGTCAGATAAGCCAGAAGAGATCTTGTAGTCTCCGAAGAAGGCTGGTATTCTTTTTCACTTCTCTGGTTAGGACTTTTCCGGGATCCCCTTTCTTGTCAAGGACCGGGTCCACTGCTATTTAACTTCTGCCTCCGCTCAGCCATGAAAGTTTTAAACCTTCAAAATAATTTTGCTGCTTCTCTGTAAACCTTACGACAGCGCTCAACCAGCCATGACCACAATAAGGTACCTGTATAGTAAATATAAAACCTATGAAATAATAATTTCGTTACTTTTCTGTAAACCATTCGACCTTTTTTCGTTTTCGTCGAAATTTTGTCTTCTTACCTACCTTTTTTTTTTCTAGGGCACGTAATTTACCGCCCTGTTGGAATAATGGAAACTGAACTTTTGCTCTTTGCATGTGACGCACATCTTAAGTGAAAGGTGTAAACGTTGTTTACGACCACCATAGCTTATGATAAAGAACGGGGAAAAAATATGACAAGATAAGAGCGAAACCTGCATTACTTTCGGTTTTTTTTTGGTTTTTTTTTGGGCTAGTTCAGATCAATAAACGCTCGTTCGCGGATTGCACTCAGTCCGCCAGCTTTTTTGTAATGGCTTTGCTTTTATCAAACGGCGCTGGGTATATAAGATTCCACCGGCAAAGCTTCATTGTGCTTGTGAATCCTCTTCGACCCGATAACGGCCTTAAAAATGCTCCTGCTGATTTGAAAGGGTGACTAAAGGCTATATAATGAGCCTGTTGGAAATATATTTGGGGATAATGTCTGTCAGATGTCCGATTTTTTGCCACCACACACACACACACATAAGCAATTTTAATATTACGCAGCTTATGTAAGGTTTCAAGCCAATTTTACGTATCCAATGGAACAATGAAAAATCGTAATTTGTTGTTGTTCTTAGACATTTTTCTGTCTATAGCATCCTTTTACAGAATGGATTGTCTGTGGCCTTAGGTGTTCTTCAACTACATTTCTCCAGTTCTAAGGTATTCGTCGGGGAAAAATCAGTCGCCAGAGGCTGATTACGTATCCAATGGAACAATGAAAAATCTTGTTTTTGTTGTTCTTGCCTACATTTTTCTGCCTACGTAGCATCCGTTTACAGAATGGATTGTCTGTGGTCTTTGGTATTCAACCTCATTGCTCCAGTTCTAAGGTATTAGTCGGAGAAAAATGACATTGCTAGAGGCTTAACTCAAGTGCATGCCAGAGTTTGGTATTCAACCTCATTGCTCCAGTTCTAAGGTATTAGTCGGAGAAAAATGACATTGCTAGAGGCTTAACTCAAGTGCATGCCAGAGTTCATGGAAAGCTTTCGATGCTGAGTTGATGGTACACAATTGTGCCCTATTTTTATTTTTTATTTATATTTTTCGGTTTCTCTCGCCGTGTGTTCGTTATCGTTGTTGTACTTTATGGATAACATTCCTGTAAAGGAACAGGTTTGCAACATCAAAATCGGTAATAACAGATTTCAGTGGCTTGCACAGGGGTTGGGGAGGGGGGGGGGGGGGGGGGCATGCCCCTGCATTTTTTTCTGAATTTGTAAAAAAAAAAATATACCCTATTTTACTTTTCTGTACCGTTAAATTCTGGCGCTGCAGCCTGAGAAAGTGCCTAGAGGCCTAAAAAGGGCAAAAACGAGGTCAGGAAAAGGACAGAAAAGGGTAAAAAAAAGATATGACAAGCTGAGACAAAATTGAAAAAAAAGGTGAAAAAAAGAGAGTGGCGAGTAAGAAACAAACGGTACCCTGAAAAAAAAAAACGTTAACGTGCCCTTTTACTAAATATTGATCCTTGCCCTCTCAGAGGTCTGTGCACGTTACTGCTAGATTTGCATCTGTATTTTTGCAATAAATACCAGTGATATTAATGTAAAAAGCGCTAAAGCATAAGAGCAGGATGTAAAGCTGCATTAAAAACAAAAAATCCATAAAATTGGTGCAACACGTAAGGGGTGGTGGTAACGCTGGTAATAAGCGACGCCATAATCGAACTTCGGGAACCACGTATCACTCCGAATTTATGTTTTTACCATGACCTACATGGTTTTTCTTGTTTCATTGATGTTAAGGATTTGTTTACTGCAGCCTTACATCCTCATCTATACATACGTTAGCATTTTCCCATTATTCCATTTGTAAAGAATCCAGGCATGTAAAGTGTAATAGCGGCCATAAATATGCTCCTGATTTGAAGCCTTGAACTTACTATGGGGGTTACTTTAATACGTGCTTTGCCTGTTTTTTCCCAACAGTTTTTCCCCCTCTGTCTTTTGGTCATATAAGAGAGAAACATCTGTCTTCTATCTATATATATATATAATTACACAAGAACGGCAACGCAGCCATCTGCAGCGCAGCAGCAAGCAGGATATACGATGCCATCTCCGCCATCTACCTACGGAACGGCAAAATTATAAGAGTATAGCAGCCAAGGCCCGCTGAGATAGTAGCTGTGCCCGGAACGCAACGGCCAGCAGCGCGAACATACGATGCCATCTACCGACCGAACGGCAAATTAAATGAGGGGGGGGGGG
>JAHWFP010269227.1:0-15665 GCA_023313725.1 Lithobius niger
TGGAGAGTGCTCCTAATCTGTGGTAAGTAGTAATTTTTTTCATTTTGGCAAATGAAATTAGTACTCTGTGGAACTATCAGAGCTTAATTTTTTTTCAAAAAGTGTACTGGGTTTAGGAACTTTCGTGGTACGAAATGATAATAGTTAAATTTGGTACCTTATCAACTAGAACCGAAATGGGCAATTGGATTTATTATGGTTAATTTTACAATGGCAGTGTTCTAGAGCGACGCACTGGCGTGTCCGCACAGGGGGTACTATAATCCTGAAGGTTCGAAAAATGCGCTGCTAAATTAACCCTGTTAAATTCGATTGTGCCTTTGCCCATATTCGGGCTGGTGTGTGCCGGTGTTTAAATTTAAGCACTGTAGCGTTTATGCTTATAAACGATGAAACTTGTTCTGTGCCGAACGCATAGGGCTGCTGTGTTGTTTTGTGTTAACGTTTAGTGAAAACGGCAAACAATTAAAAGCCTAGTCAATTGTTTAAGTTGTAGGCGCTTGAATTTAAAACTAGGTAGGCTACGGTAGTTTAGTGGTTTAGTTGTTAAGCAAAAAATCCGTTTAGTCTCGAGTTGCTTCCAGTTTATTAATTTAAATGGAATTGTAATTAAATTATTTAATAATTTAATTTGTTTAAGTGTAGGCTTATGCCTGAGACAGGTGAAGTTATTAAAACTCCTGTAGTTGCTGTTTTAAATACAGAACCGGGTGCTAGCACCAGTGTAAGTTTGAACTTAAATTCAATTGTAAGTAGTTCTAGTGAAGACCTTACAATGGCTTCGAAAACTGCCGGTTTATATGCGGAGTTCGACGCCGAAAACGATACCTGAGAAAAATACACTAATCGTATTGGCTACTATTTCAGAGCTAAGAAAATCCCAGCGGCCGAACAGATTGATTTTTTAATGGCTTCGGTTGGTCATAAAATGTTTGACAGAATCTTGAATATTGTTTCACCTGCTTTACCAAATTCAATGACGTACGACGTTTTGGTGAAAACTATTCTGAACGATGTCGAACCTCTACCTTCTGTAGTTTCTGAACGAGTAAAATTTTTCCGTAGATCACAGATGTCGGATGAAAGCATTAGCGAGTATATTGCTTCGTTAAAATTACTCACTAAATTTTGTGATTTCGATAAAATCACCGAGATTAACAACGAGATGATTAGGGATCGTTTGATAGGCGGGGTTAATCCGAAACGTTACAACGCGAACTTCTGAAGCAGACTCTGGATTTGAAGGCTACGACATCATTAGCTTTGTCTTTAGAATCTGCCGAAATAGATCAAGAAGTTATTCGTTCCCATTCAAAGAGTGTAAACTATGTTTCTCACAAACCGAACAGAGCTCAAGCAAAAGTCAAATTTAACAAAGACTTAATCTGCTATTGTTGCGGGAAAAACGGGCACGTGAAAACCCGATGTAAATACAAGGATTTTATTTGTGGCCGTTGTCATAATAAAGGACATCTAAAAGCTGTATGTCGAAAAAGTAGTAGCAGTAAAACTTCTAAAACTGCAGAATACTCAAAACCAAGCTGGAGTTCAAATTTTAAGGCTAGGCCAAAAAGCAAACTGAAATACAGTTATAAAAAGAAAGTCCACAGGGTGGAACGTGAAACTGACAGCGAATCAGATAATGAGCCCGAAAATTCTGAGTCTGCTTCGGCAAGTGAGTGCGAGTCGGAGGAAGATTATTGTCTGCAAAATAACACAGTAGGGCTGTCCGAGGCTGCAGAGCAATTTTCAATTCCTGTTGTGAGAAATAAAATCGTAATAGTTGTGAATTCCCTAAAAATCCACAAATGGATTATGCCTATCTGCCTTAATGGAGTTAAGCTTAACATGGAACTTGATTCCGGGGCAGATGCTACAATAATACCAATAGAGTGGCATGAAAAATACTTTTCGGATTATCCTTTAATGCTCAGTCCGTATTCTATCCACTCATACACCGAAGGGACGGAGAAAACGATTTACACTGTAAGTCTCAAGGTTAACGTTAACGGTCAAACTGAATACTTGGATGCATTAGTTTCGAAAATGTACAAACCCGCATTAATTGGGAAAGATTGGCTTTCAATCTTTATAGTTAACTTTGAACCATACTATGATTTGCAAACTAAAGTTAAAAGAGTCAAACAGGTTAAAGCAAGGATTCCACCAGTTGACACGGATGCACTAAGTTAAGCTAAAGGTTTTCCCGAACTTTTCAGTGAGGGCATGTGTAAATTCAAAAACTTCAAAGCCAAGATTCAGTTGAAGGCCGACGTGAAACCTGTGTATATTCGAGTTCGCCCTGTTCCTTTGGCCTTAAAACAAAAAGTTAATCAGGAAATCGAGCGCCTGGTTAGCTTAGGAATTCTTGAGCCAGTGGCAACCTCAGAATGGTCGACACCGATCGTGATCGTGCATAAAGCGAATGGCGACATTCGAATTATTGGCGATTACAAAACCACCGTAAATCCACAATTGGAGGTGGACCATTATCCGGTTACCACAGCTGCGGAATTATTTAGTGAATTAGCTGGTAGTGGCAGATTTAGCCTTATCGATCTTAAGGATGCCTTTTTACAAATTGAATTAGATCCTGAGTCGCAGGCAGCATTAAGAATAAACACTTTTTCGCTGGCTTCGTGTACCTCTGGACCTTGCGTCCAGTCCTGGAATTTTCCAGAGGGTCAAGACGCAAATCACGAGTAAAATCCCCAAATGTTCACCATTTTATGATGACATCCTCGTGAGCAGGAAGGGAGGAAAGCATGACGAATCTTTGAATCAGCTGCTAACTGCTCTACAGGATGCAGGGGCTAGGCTTAGGATCGACAAGTGTAAGCTGTCGCAGTCTGAACTAAAATATTTAGGACATATGATAAATGCTGAAGGTTTGCACACATTCCCTGAGGTGGTTGAAGCAGTCACAAACGCACCGAATCCAACTTGTATTCAAGAACTGCAAAGTTTCTTAGGATTCGTGAATCATTACTCAAAATATCTGCCTAACCTTGCTCATATTCTTTCCCCTGCTACCCGGTTGTTAAGCCCTAAAGTAAAGTGGACATGGGGGACTGAATGTGACCAAGCTGTTAGCAAAGTAAAGGAATTATTTGTTAAATCAAAAGTTTTAGTGCATTACAACCCAAAATTAAAGTTTAAACTGGTTTGTGATGGCTCACCCTATGGAGTGGGGGCGTGCCTGATGCATGTCATGCCTAATGGAGAATCGCGTCCAATAGCTTTCGCTTCTCAGAAGCTAACCAAAACCGAACAAGGCTACAGTCATTTTGATCGTGAAGCTCTCAGCGTGGATTGGGGAGTAAAACGGTTTCATGAGTACGTTTACGGTCAGAAATTTATATTGCAGTCTGACCAAAAGGCTTTAATATGAATTTATAGCCCTAAAAAGGGTATCCCACAGATGGCAGCAGCACGTGTACAACGTTGGGCGGTTATGCTTAACGCTTATGATTATGACTTCCAACATATACCAGGCAAGCAGAATTTAACTGCTAACGCACTACCTAGACTTCCGCTCCCTAACGACAAGGAGTTTGAAGAGGCTGAACAACAGTACAATGTACTAGCGTTGGAAACCATCTCCAACTTACCAGTGCTAAACGAAGCTTTGGTTATGGAAAGCAAGCGTGACAAACTACTGTCTAAAGTATACCGTTACGTTAATCGTGGCTGGACTGAAGTGTGTGATAATCCGGACATGCAGCCGTACTTTACACGCCGCAATGAAATTTCGATTGAAAGTGACACACTTTTTTGGGGGTTTAGAATCGTCGTGCCGACGGCTTTAAGACGTCAAATTTTGAAAGATTTGCACAGCTCACACCTTGGTATTGTTAAATTAAAGAGCTTGGCTAGGTCTAAGGTGTGGTGGCCTTCTATTGACGCGGATATTGAAAACAAAGTTAAATCCTGTGCTAATTGTCAAGAATTTAAGGATACTCAATCTGCAGGACCCAAGCATACCTGGGAGTATCCACAAAAGCCAAATTCTAGATATCACGCTGATTTTTTAGGACCGTTAGATAATTTCATGTTTCTAATCCTAGTGGATGCACACAGTAAAATTCCGTTCGTGCACAAAATGAAAACTACCACGTCAGCTAAAGTTATTGATATTTTGAATAACCACATTGCTGAATACGGGCTGATGGCTTCCTTAGTTAGCGACAATGGCCCGCAGTGGACCTCTAAAGAGTTTGAATCATGGTTAACGATTAACGGAATCCAACACCTATCAGGCCCGGCTTTTGCGCCATGGGTTAACGGATTAGCCGAAATTTACGTCCGAAATTTTAAACGTCTCTACAAAGCTGCTCGGTGTGACGGTTGTTCCGTTCAGGAAAGTATAAATGCATACTTATTATCATCACGAATCACGATAAGTTCCACCACCCAAGCTACACTTGGTAAATTATTCTTCAATAGAGAATTAAAATCTAGATTGGATTTGCTTTATCCTGACCCTGTGTCCGTTGTTAAAAGAAACCAACAAAAACAGATTAAAAGCACCCAACATCGTGCTTCAGTTAACTATCAAGTTGGCGATAAAATCTGGTATCGTGACTATAGCAAATCTAGTCCTAAGCTACCGTGTACTTACTGAAGAGCTGGTTGAAGTGCGAAAGCACCGTGACCAGCTAAGGTCTAGAATTAATCCAACAGATGCCGAAGAATTGAATCCAAATTCACATATTCCATCGAATAATTCCGTAGATTTTGGCATGCATAAAAAAGCCGCTAATTCCAAGGAACCCAAAAGCGGTATTCGGTTGGCACATCACGTCACGAACAGGTGACACACGAGCATTCAAATTGTCGGCGGCAGTCAGTGGGCCAATCACGGCGTTCCACCGTTGCCAGGCAGGAAGCCACACCAATCAAAAGCACCTCACCTGACAATTTACGAGTTGCGACACCAGGTGTCAGCACAATCCAGTCAATGTCACCCCACACACAGCCAGTGGGCGAGTCCGATGACGTCACTATTCCCAGTGAATTAGCCATGTCGCAAAATTATAGCGCCTCCCAGAGAGATATTGGAGCGACAGGTGGCCTGGAACCTTCTTTACTTATAAGGCAGTCTCCAGCTAAACCATCGGAGCCCGCTACGGTGAAAAGCCAACTGAGGAAACGTAAGGTTGCACCATCTCCACCACGTGCAGATGATGCAGTGCAGCCTCCAATAGTATCAGGTCGTTCGAAGCGAACCAAACAAGCTCCGGACAAGCTCAACATTTGATAAATAACGTATGCTAATATAAGTGTTCGTAACCTGTTCTACGTCAGCCCAACTGGGGGTTGTATTTTAACTTGTGCGGTGCTCGTAACCTGTGTAGGAAATGTTACTTGTGCAAGGAATAGACCTTGTAAATTTTAAATTGTGCCTATGGTTGGCAACATGTAGTGTTTTCAGTTATTCGTGAGGAAAATTGATTCCTCAGTTTTAAAACATGTTTTTTTTCTCTTTCATGTAAAATTTCCTTCACGACCGGACAACTGCTTTGGGAGCTGAAACAGCCTGCGGCGTGAGATAACCATCTGTAACAAACTTACAGATGAACTCAGCAGCCACATGTTTGCAACTAATCAACTCAGTTGTAAACAGCAGTTGTTGTTATAACCAAAAAGCCAAAAAAAAAGGAAACACTACCGAAATCTATTCAGAAAAAATAGCAATTACAAGCCAGTTTACATGAAATATAAATCAGATTGATTTCATGGTGCCAGTTTTCAAGCATCATTAAAATTTCAGATATTTTGTTGAGTTAAGGGGGGGGGTTACAAGCTTTCACAAAATGTTTAGTTCTTCTTTGAAAGCGACACATTTTCTTCATAGATACAACTTAAAGTAGGCAGTTACGAATAAAAAATTCATGTCTTCGAAATAATACATATTTATTTTTCAGCTAGACTTAAGAATTTTTTCTTCTTTTTTTTTATTAGTTGGTTGTATTGTGGTGTCGTCATAGAGGCACCACAATGGTAGTCCTTTAAGTCCCAATGTTAACCCCATACATAGCCAAACATACCTCTTTAGTTAATCAGTCTATCCATACAATGTTGTTGCCATACTTATATCACATGACTACATTTCATGTGACATTCAATATATAAAGGCTGTACCAACTGAATAAAGCCGTCCTTCAAGTGTTTAGCCTACAACACTGTGTTCCTGTTTTATTTATGCCTTAGTGAACCCACAGTAGTATGTCAGACACCAACATACATCACAGGAAGATTTAAGGAAGTTCCTATTGCGACGAGTTAACAGACCGTGTGCAACACCTTTCAATTTTCGTTCATTTCTGAGAGGTGACGCCAGCCTAGGTAGTGTTTTCTGAAGTCTGACGAAAGTAAAGCACGTCAGAAAGCCAATCGTAGTTGACAGTTGTACCAAGCCCTATTCGTTCGCTACGAAATCTAGCCACGGTAGTGTCCAGAGTACTCGCAATCAAAACGTGGTGAGCCATCTGGCCAAAAATTGCTGCCGCACAAATCCAAGATAGTGGTGACGTGTCAGTTCACGGCCACAGAGCAGTAAAACACAAAACAGTTCGTCTAAATTATCTTCTTTATCATTAGAATTGCATTTTTATTTTTGTCCACGCGTGTCCCACTAAAATTTACGCGATTTTTAAAACTAAAATTGTAATGAAGTTAGCCGCTAGTTGAGTTTCGTTGCTTCGTAGCTCGCTTTCCATAGTCGAAACTGAAACTGCATATAACAACGCCGCAGTAATGACGCTAAAGCTTTAGTCTCAGTCACTTCCGCTGTTGTCGGCAATTGGCGCTCTCGTGGCACATTTGAGAAACTTTAAAATTCTGGCCACATGTTGTGTCGCGTTGCTTGCGCGGTAAGTATAGCGAGTGAGTTATCCCGTAACGAAGTGTTAGTTATTTATCCAAAGTTGTACCGACGAGGACTCTCGACTGAATCAGTCTCCAGCACAACACACAAGGAGGCTCGAGGCATGACTCAACAATTTTAATCGAGAAATTAATATATCACATTAAAACATAACAGCCGATGCTTATAGTTTACAGAACAGCAACTAGATTGGACCGACAGTTGATAACCAATTGTTTGGAAAATAGATGACATAGCTTTATGCTACTAGCATATCACCCCCCAACATGTGTAATAATGTCCCACTCAAACTTATTTCTTGGGTTCTATTATTACAGATATTTTCGATTTGGCTCACCGTTTTCCATAATAGATGTGGTGACAGTGTATTCTGCAACACTTCCATATTCTTCAGCATGTGCAGTAATTCGAAGGTTGTACAAAGTTCCTGGAGATAGATTGAGAATTAGTAAGCTTTCTTGCTCTCTTTTGATGTCATCCCCTACTATTATCCATTCTGTTGTATTCGCTTCAATATATTCCACTTTAAAGTCGGAATAGCAGCTGCTGAACTTATCCAGATGAATAACAATGGATTCTTCCCTTGCCTCAATTGTGTCCTCGTTTGGTGGACTTTGTGGTGCTAAGAAAAGGTTTAAATTCTGTTAGTACGTTATTATAATACCTGTCGAATGCCTGTTATAATAAACACGGAAACTTATCGAAAGATTCTATTCTGTTTTTTAAAGTATAGTAGTGACTTGAAGTTAATGTGAAACTAACTTACTTACCACGATCCCTCCATTTCAAGGTATTCAGCCCTGTGTCAATTATTAAACTAACACAGAACACTGGCTGTTCTAATATCTCAGCATATTTGTATGCTTGCTGGTTTTTCCTAAAAATACATATTTAGGAATGCAATGGGAAATTGCCACTACATTAATTAAACAGGACGGAAAGCCAATTGGCTAAGAAGGGTTACATTTACACTACATTAATACAGTTATTACACTAGTCATATCAATAACCAAAACTAGTAGCCGGACAATTAAATTTCGGCCCTTCGAAGGATAGCTCACCGAGTTACAGTTCAAAGGTTAATGAGAATATTACCATGTAGACACACGTTAGTGTGTTGCGACAAGTTAGGCAAGAAACATCACAACAAACATCACATCAATTCACTTGTCGAGGTTGTAAACTATTGTAGCACAACGCCATAGCATCAGTGTCTTACATCTTGCAGCATAGTTGGGCACATTTCAGGTACTTGGGGGAAAATAATAATGCGGGACATGAGCTTAAATTGTGTTGAAATTGACAGCAATGACCGACCTGACAAAAATTAACTCTTGTAGGAATGCCAGCTAATCTGCTTTCAATGCAAAATCTGACCCTCAATAACGTTGAAAATGTGTTACTAGTTACTAGCTAGATAGCTAGCTAGCTAGTCCGTTCTTCCCCATGTTAAATCCCATAGGGTGATTATTCATCGATACGGAGATAATTCCAGCTATGAAATTGGATGAATGGGTGCAGTACAATACGAACTGCGTGCCTTTTATGGTTTGAAGCCAGGGGGCGTAACAGGGATGGCGTGGGAAGGCGCGTAAGAACGAAAATATTGTTATAACCATTGTTAGTATTGTCGGCATCGTCTTTCATTGAACGGCCAAAGTTCGGACAATGACAACTTCTATACTGACGTGCGTGCCTAGACACACTAGTGTATTTCGATAAATCTAAACGACGTTGCCAAAGAAATTGTATTCATGTCCAATTCACGAAAACTAAGCCAACTGTAAAAACAAAGCAAAATAAACAAAGCCAAAAACTGGTAAACAGGCAACCAAGTTGAGAGTGGTTCGGCCCTTCAAAGGAGTGATATGAACACACTAAAACTAACTAAATAAAACAAATTACAACAAAATTAAAACCAAACCAAAAACCTATAAAGAGGTGACGAAGTTGAGAAGGGTTCGGCCTATAGGCAAAAGGTAGAAGCAAAGTATTGAAAACCAATTTCTTGTTGGCGTGGTACTTTATTACAAATCTGCACGGTAGTGAAGTTGAGTAAATACACAATTTAAAAAAAAAGGAGCGATATATCAAAAACCAAACTGGTAAAAGGGACCGCCATTTTCCGAATAGTAAGCCCCTTCAAAGGAGTGATATCAACACACCAAAACATTCGCCAACTTAATCGCCCCGAATAATACTTTGGACGTTAAATGAAAACTTGAACATTGCTTCCGAAAGTAGCAATGTTCTAGTTTTTATTTAACTTTCGAAATATTAAGCGGTGCGATTAACTTGGCGAATTTTTTGGTATGTTAACTTGGCGGCCCCTTTTACCAGTTTTAGTTTTTGATATGATTGATACTTACGGGACCAATGTTCTAGTGTTCTTGTAACGTCTGAAGTTTTACGTTTAATTGATAGGATTGACTTAGTGAATATTTTATTTGTTGATATAATGGAAAGATATTATTTGTTGATCTCACCGCTTTGAAAAATGGGTCCTTCTCAGCTTGGCAGCCTTTTTACCACTTTTGGTTTTTTATACATAATTTTTTTCTTTTCGACCGAAGTTTTATTTGTTCTAAAATATTTGAACATTCTACATTTTTAAAGTGAATTGGAAGCTAGGTGTCAGTAGTAGGCGAGGGAGAAATTTATATTTTCGCCCAGACACTGATATTCCAACATTTTGTTTTCCAAGATGGCTGCCTTCACTTTGATGCCGCTATCTTGGATGTTGTCACTTCTGGTCACATTACTTCTGATGACGTAACTGCCAGTCACATGACCTTGATCAAGGTCAAAGGTCAAGCCGCCCAAGATGGACACTACCATATGGGCACCGTCATCTTGGATGATGTCACTTCCGGTCACACGACAAAAGACGGCTACTGCAGTACGAGAGCCACAATTTTATTTTCCAAGATACCACCACTGTATGGGTGCTGTCATCTTGGATGATGTAACATCCGGTCCCGTGATCCCTTCTGGGATGGGAATTTACCAAAGTCACAGGATTCCCCTTATTGGATGGGAATTCCTATGGTCCAGGGGGTTCCCATTCTACCTCTGTTCTGATTGGTTGAGATTGTGGACTAGGGAATTCTCGCTGGTGGCAATTCCAGTCACGTTTCCCACTTCTGGTCAGTGTATGTAAATCAGAACAGAGTCAGAAGAGGAATATCCCTAGATCAAATGCATTTTTCCAGCCCAGATAGGGATTCCCCAGATTTAAAGGGTGGTCACAGCGCAGAATGGCTCACATGACCGGAAGTCATTATAGCAAAAATGGTGGCTGCCGTCTTGGCAAACAAAATGGCGGCGCTTATATGGTGGTTGCCGTCTTTGGTTATGTGACCGGAAGTGACGTCATCCGACATCACATGACCGGAAGTTAAATCATCCTAGATGACAGCACCCATATGGGGAGCATCTTGGGAAACAAAATGGTGGCATCCGAGTAGTGTGTGGCTATCTTGGAATGATAATGTCTGGGCGAAAATAAACATTGCCCTACTGTCAGTTGCTAAATATTGAAGAACCAAGAGTTTTACATTTAGTAGATGAGGTAGTAAATTTTTGTGACGGAACGTAGTGACAGCAGATGAGTAATTGAGTATTAGCGTTTGGAGACAGGTTTGTAATCTGTCTGTAATACTGCCATCTTTGTGTTTTTTTAACTTCTGTCGCAAATTACAAAATAAAGCAGCAGCTGTTTTAGTCTATTTCTAAATTAGTTTTTTGTTCATCGTTAGTTGTATTAGCACGAAAGGTAAGGACTTGCAGTGTTAATACAACCGCAAATCATTTTTTCCTTGAACAAACATTGTCGTTTTTGCACGAGAAAAACGTAAAAAATGTAAGTAGCATCATCGCCAGGCAGAACAATTTTGTTGCACGGGATCAATAGCAATGACGTTTGAACCAGAGATAAGTACGATCGGCTATCGAAATCCTCTTTTTTAATTTCTAGTTATTTGCCCTTAGTTACAGCTGTCTCTGAATCCGGGTTTAAATCTGGACGCTTTTGATTTAGACACACGCTAGTGAGTCGCCGCCAAGTAATACTAGATCATCCGATTGTAGACATCCGATTGTATAAAAATGATTGTTGATGAAAAAAGGCGGCTTCACTAGCAGACTGTGTCTTTTAACTTAAACAAACTTATACCTGATTTCAGCGTACTGGTGTAAATTCCCCATGCGGTAGAAATATTTGCAAATCGTTTGAATCAGATGTCTTGGGTCCAGTAACGCAGAAAACCTCAACATGAAAATGTGGAAACGTGTTCTTTATGGAGAAAAGTGTCCTCAATAATATTGATTTGTGTTACTAGTGACTAGTACCTAGTCCGCAGGTTTCCATGTTAATTTCATAGGGTATAAAGACACCTCTACAGCCCATTAGGAAAGGTAGCCAGATCTATATTTCGGCTGACAGGTAAAGCGTCATATGGGGAAGTGCCTTTTTCTAAAATGGGGGTTGCAGCTAGAAGCACGTGGCCCTGAAGTATCTCGTAAGTGCCAAATTATTGTTATAACCATTGTTTGTGTTGTCATCCAACAATAGATTATAACATGGTTATGTGTTAAATGCTTATCGTTCCAGTACGTAATTGTCAGAATACAGTGTTGTTGCAAATAGGTGGTCTGGGGCGCATGGCATTAGGCTGGGGCCTCAATAAATTACAGAATGGAATGGTTCACTAAGAGACAAAGTATCCTTTATTGCAAAGGCTTTGTCGTTTTTTTGAGGTACACGAATCCAAACTGAATTATCTGCCCCACGCGACAATAAAAGGAATAATTTTGCTGGAAAGGAGATTAGGAAACGAAATGCAGATCGTCAGCACAGGTGGGAACGAGTTCTTTATGACGAAAAAGTGTCCTCATAAACCGATGTCAAAATAAAAACTAGGCATAAAATATTACGTATGGTGAACCTGGCCCAACTAATTTCAAAAACTAATGAATGAAACTTGAGAAAAAGAAGATGTCGATTTCATATAAAAACTTACGGGATTATTACCAAAAAGGGACATTTGTTCCGTGAGAAACTATAATTAGAAAAACGCAGTGGTAAATAACTGTACACCTTCGTTAGAATTTATGATTTAAAAAAATGGACGTATATTGTAATTTGCGCCAACTGTAACCTGATTTTTAAAAAATTAAATAAAAACTACAGGTTTTGCCTTCCGATATATTGGAGCACACCTCTTTTCAATAATTTTCATTCTATTATGGATTACTAATTTCCGTAGGATTACATTAAGACAGTAATTCAAAAGCAATATGAATTTCTGGTACCATTACTAATTTAAAATTATCGCACTGAAAGCACTTTCATATGTCCCGGCCAAAATCATACTCGCCAGTTTGCGGCCACCGAAACCACTAATACGTAAATATTCCGCTTTAATTAGTCAATGCTGGCAAGGAATGACATTCTTCTTCAAAGAGCGGCATGATGACGCAATCTTGTTCGAGTTTGCAACAATCAAAATAATGACTTCTGGTCATTGTTATTCGTGAACCACATTATTTCGGCAATAAACCATTGATAAAGATCAGTCGTTACCAATCTAGATACGCTAACGTGATTTATTTTAGTGAGCAATTCCAGCTTCATTGCGTGATTAAAATTAACCTTACGAGTAAGTGCTTCTAGCTGCAACCCCCATATTAAAAAAAAATCACTATCGCATATGACGCCTTACCTGTCTGCCAAAATTTATATCTGGCAACTTTCCCTAATGAGCTGTAGAGGTGACTTTATTTATACCTTATGATAATTAATATGGGAGCTTGCGGACTAGTTGCTGGTTACCAGTTACTAGTAACACAAATCCACCAAAAACCAAAACTGGTATAAGAGCAGCCGCCAAGTTTCCAAAAAGGTTCGGCCTTTCAAAGTAGTGATATCATTAAACCAGGGAAAGGCCGCCAAGGTTAATCATATTAGCCAAGTTAGTCGCACCGAATAATACTTTAGAAGTTACATGAAAACTTGAAGATTGCCCATGGGCTAAACGATAACAACTTCCAACGAGGCCAACTAACTATTCGCAAAGTTAGTGATAACGCTGGTACTGATCTGTAGGTCAAATTGAATGTACCCCCATCAATTATTTTTTGTCGGAGCCAACGACAATGTTCTAAAGTTACCATCGATTGAAAAAAAATATTACGTTCTTTCCATTACAAAAAAATGAAAAGTAATCAAACAGTTCTACCTGTTTATTACCTGAATTATTTACAAATTTATTTACAAATAAACACAATTTTTTTCTTGTCGTTACAAGAAGCTACGGTAATAATCCTGCGATTTTAGCCATTATAAAATATGTTACACATTTGCATGTGTGATGCTCAAAAAATTGTAGTGAGCACGTTATGTTATTTAATGCCGAACGCGATTATTGGGCTGAAACCATTCTCCAAAGTTCTGTTCCAGTTAAAATGCCGTAACTAAATCAATTTCTGACTGATTTTCACGTCCAATATACCAAGTTCATCATCCCGATAACTCTTTCTGGCTGTGTATTTTAAAATACAGAAGCTAAAACTTTTAGAGTTGCATTCCTAAATTCGGAAAACCATTTTTTACACAAGGAACCACAATCATTATAACTTAGGTATGCATTTTATATATTATTATACCCGCAAGCTACATAAACTTGCATTCAAACTTGTTCATCAAGCTCAAACTCAAATCGATACCCGAATCTTTAGATTATTACAAAGTTAAACGGCACAGACATACATTAAAAATCGACGTTTCGGCTCAGAGCCATTATAAAGAGTAGCTAAACACAAATACAAATAACACAAGTACGTCATGAGTCAGTTGGCAAGAAGTCAATCCTAACAAGGATGTGTTATTTGTCGTTTGCTTTTAGCTACTCTTAATAATGGCTATGAAATGCGCAGACATCGAGTTTTAATGCATGTTTGTGCAATTTCTGATTTTTCCTTTGTATCATTTCACAGGTGCTTTTATGTTTAATTTATACCATGCGCCATGGCTGTTTGCTGTGACGTGCATATCACGTGACTAGGCTAGTCCAATCAGACGGCCAAACAGCCGTTGTTCTCGTTCGTCATTGGCTAACTCACTGCGACGTCACAGCAAACAGCCATTGCGCATGGTTTAAATAAGCCTTTCGAATGTTTGTACAGAATTAAAGTACTTTTCTCACACACTCCATGTTCTCACACACTCCATGTTCTCACGCACTCCATGTTCTCACGCACCCGTGTTTTCTACACACTTTACCTTTTTTTCCACATATTGTTGTGAACTTGTAGTAAAATTTTTGTCCTGTACTATCATAGATAACAATTGAGTGTTCTGTGTTTGGAATTAGGTCGGGCCACACAAGAGTTTTAGATGAATTGTTTCCGAGGATAACCTCATCATTATAATATTTGCTTTCGTCATCTTCTGTCCACCTGCTTCTACCGACAATGTTGAGTGTTACTGCCGGACATTTACTTGTCCACAGTTCCATATTCAGTTCAACAGAATTGGATCCTATTTTTAAAAATTCTTCTTGGTTTGGATGTTCAATACCTGGAATGAAAGAATCAAACATTTTAAACAATACTGAACAAGCCAAGTCGCTCGCTGACGCTCGCTCATTCGGCGTCGTCTCGCTTCGCTCGAGGACATTTTTTGTTTTAACATTTATGCTGCTGACGGTGAAGTTCACACCAAAAAACGATCATGAACATTGTAGTGCGCGTTTTTCGTAATGTTTCAGTTCATAAACATACTATAACTTGTGCCTACTCTTGAATTTTTCTTTGATTATATCATAGTAAGTCTTGCTACTAACTTTGTAACCTGATCCCAGTCGTGAACAGTTTTTTTTATTCAAATAAATTGTGCTGCGTAAGATGTAGAAGCAACACCAGAGCTGAACACCAGGAATCGCAAGTCACCTATAATTCGTGTTAGTACGACCAAACCCCTACAAATTCTTATACCATCCATGCATAGGTTTTCTTGTTTCACTTATTTTAGGAATGTTTACTTTACGTCCTGCTTTGTGTGCTTTAGCATTTTTGTGCATTAATTTATGTCTCCCCATCCCCAATGGCGAAGTAGTTGTAAAACATCAACAGATAATAATGCGTCATTGAACAAACATTAACACAAGGTTTGTTGACAGAGTTAACCAACCGTTTCGTGAAGTTTTAATGCAAGTCAGCTTACACGCAATACGAAATCCTACCCCGATATGCGTGTTTACCACAATTAAGCTAGACTGTTCAGTAGAGCACCAGCTAATGGCATATTGATCGAATGTCGATGTTTTACAAATGCAAACGTAGAAATATTTCTAACACCCTTTTCTGTTATCTATATAGTTTGTTTAAGTAGGCCTAATTTGCATTTATCATTTAATCTTTTCGTACCTTTACGTAATTTCATTTAAATTTACGCCAAATTGGTAGTTTGAATTTGAAATACCCAAACTACAACTCCCAACAGTCGTCCCATAAGTGAGCTGCACGTGCCTCATTTTTGAATGACAGCTATACGGATTGCAGGCCATAATCTCACTTACAACAATACTGGACCACGCGCCTCCTACGTGGCACAACAATGGTGGACCATCTTCTCAGCAGGAATATGTGATATTCCGAAACTAACAATCAACTTCGAAAATTTCATTTCAACAATGGTCCAAAGGGGTTTTTTCGTTTTTTCTAGGGTCAAACTTTTACCTAGAACTGCGAAAATACGCCTAAACGATATCCGGAG